>VIAB01021357.1:9362-33482 GCA_009801035.1 Oophaga pumilio
GAAAATCTCGGCTTATACATGAGTATATACGGTAATTGTTTTTGATGTGGGATGTATTCTACATCCAATAATTTGAGTAAAATTGAAGATTTTGTAAAGAAAGTTATACTACTAACCTTACTTTCATGTTGTGAGTTAAAAAATGGTCTATAAAACTCAATCTTGTTCGGTTTAGAAGAAAAAATACAAGTAAAATCTTGGGGAAGCAGCATCAGTAAAATATGAGCAAAAATTAACTACTTTTGACCTTAGTGGTTCTCTGTAAGTCATAAATTGTAATATACAGTGAAACCGTAACATTTCCTTTCCTACAACCTCTACTTTCTCAATTTAAAGGGGTAATATCCATTGAAATATTTTTCCTCCGCTTATCTCCATGCCTTCATCTCCTCTATCTATTATACTGCACACTTATTTACATTATGTCATGTAGATACATGTATGCGATTTTAAATTGGTTAAAGATTATTGACCCATCATGCTGTAGTTTTCCACTCATTCCGGACTGGGAAAATATCAATTCTTCAAGCGATGCACTGAAATAAAATATGTCTGTGATCTTGAGTTTCCTATATGCCGTTGTATCTGTAAATAAATGTACTGTTGATTTAATAAAAGATAGCACAACTTGTGTCAGGCTCTTTCCATCTAGTGCTGATTTAAAGAGTGAGCTACGAGTGTAATGTGGCTGAGACTCCATAATCCCTTCTGCTCTCCAATATTGCTAACTGCCAGCGGAGGAGAAAGCCGCACGCTGGTGATAACCTTTGCCACACCAGAGCTCATTTTTCCAAACCACAGGGTTAAAAAAATAAAAAATAAAGAGGTAATTTGCATAGATAAAAGTAAGTTAATGCAATTACACATAACGTTTTCCCCTTCTCTCTCATGAGAATTACTTACATGCAGCTTTGTGAACCAGCACGGCACAGTGGTATAAATCAAATCCCGCTTGGTGGCTGAAAGTAGTCATCTCTCCCTGCCCACCTAATTATCACTTCTCAGCCCAGACTGTAAGTGTAGCGGTGCCAAGTGGCCTGACATCTTTTTGTGCATTATTCTCTAAGGTGAAAGTATCAGGAATTCTGTAAGTGACCATAGGCTAGCGCTGCCGCTCCATGTCTTATTACTTGTCTTACGTTCTACGATAATGAAAGCAACTCATTTTCATTTGCTACAAAAAATGTCTACAAATGGATTTTGTCTCACTTTCAACTCATTTGTATCCAGAAATACAAACATAGGCAATATTGTTGGTAACCTTCAGTTAGTGAGTGAAAATGGTCACTGAAATAACTTGAAATTAACAAAAGTAATTTTCAATAAAAATTTGCTGAATATTCAGTAATGAAAATCAGTCATTGCTTTTGAATTGTGGTTAAACAGAAGAATACAAAACAAACTAATGAAAATGACCTCTACAAATAATGGTGGTTCCCTTAAAGTAATATGTTGTTGCACAACGTTTTGCTGCAATCACCGCAAACTACAGGGTGGGCCATTTATATGGATACACCTAAATAAAATGGGAATGGTTGGTGATATCAACTGGCACATTAGTATATGGGAGGGGGAAAACTTTTCAACATGGGGGAATTCGGCCATTTTGGATCCAACTTTATTTTTTTCAATGGGAAGAGGGTCATGTGATACATCAAACTTATTGAAAATTTCACAAGAAAAACAATGGTGTGCATGGTTTTAACGTAACTTTATTGTTTCATGAGTTATTTACAAATTCATGACCACTTATAAAATGTGTTCAAATTGCTGCCCATTATGTTGGATTGTCAATGCAACCCTCTTCTCTCACTCTTGACACACTGATAGCAACACCGCAGAAGAAATGCTAGCACGGGCTTCCAGTATCCGTTGTTTCAGATGCTGCACATCTCGTATCTTCACAGCATAGACAATTGCCTTCACATGACCCTAAAGATAAAAGTCTAATGGAGTCAGATCGGGAGACCTTGGTGGCTTGGTGTTGCTATCAAGCACACCATTGTTTTTCTTGTGAAATTCTCAATAAGTTTGATGTGTCACATGACCCTCTTCCCATTGAAAAAAATAAAGTTGGATCCAAAATGGCTGACTTCAAAATGGCCACCATGGTCACCACCCATCTTGAAAAGATTTCCCCCTCACATATACAAATGTGCCACAAACAGGAAGATGATATCACCAACCATTCCCATTTTATTTAGTTGTATCCATATAAATGGCCCACCCTGTATTTCTGTAACTCTCTCACTGAGACTTCTGCATCTGTCTACAGGTATTTTAGCCGACTTCTCGTGAGCAAATGTCTCCCATATGTCTCAGGTGTGAAGGCTCCTTCTCCAGGCTCCAGGTTTCAGATCCTTCCACAAATGTTCAGTAGGATTTAGATCAGGACTCGTAGAAGCCACTTCCTAATAGTCCAATACTTTGCCCTTGGCCATTGTAAATTTTGTCCATGTGTGCATTTTGTTTTGTGGCTGTCACTTAGGTGCCTGAATTTGGACCAGACACTTTCGTACAATATAAAGTGCATGTCATGTATAGTGTACAGTTCCTATAGCGTCTTGTGCTTGGGTGCGAGGAAAGCACATGAGACATAGGTTGATATGAAATGACTTGTATTACTTCATACAAGCATGCAGAAAAGGTCACACAGTTTGCAGGAACAGAGGCAGGAGAACACAGCAGGCCAGAGTAACTTCAAGCTCTACAATAACTCTCCAAGCAGGTTCAGGATCTCTTCTCTGTACCGTAATTCCTCTGCAAACATGGATTCACCAGACAGCAGGTTTCCAAAGTCCAAAATTGTTCCAAAGTTCCTCAGTAGGAAATAGCTGGAGTCCAAAAATCCTAGGTTTCCAGGAGTCAGGTCACAGGCTGACTGAGGCTTGATTCAGGAGCACTGATTGTTCAGCTGAGGCTGCTTAAGAAGCAAGAGGGAGAGAATCAGGGCGGGAACATGAAAACTGAAAACTCCATATTAACTGAGGGCAAGAGCTGCAGAAAGACAGAAAGCAAAATGGCCGACAGAAAACTGAGTTTCAAGGAACATGTCAAAAGAGACAAAGAACCTTACAGTGCATACCTTTGAGGTTGGTCTACTTACTTTGATAATCCTTGCAAGAATGACTGTACATTTATTACACTAAAATGAGCATTTCAACTAAAGAGAAGGCTTATGATTATGTGTATTTAATCTCTGCCCACCTAGCATGACTGACAGCTGCAGCTTACACTGAACTGTGTGAGATTCCTTCTGCAGCAGGGAGGAGTGACACTGATAACTAAAACTAAATGCAAATATCTTGGGATATAATACAATATAAATACACAGAATAGACATATGAAATACTGAAAAACCTTATGAATTGATAACCAATTGAATAGGTGATGAGCTGCAGTTCTTGGCAGCAGCCACTACACAATGTGAGCTCAACCTAAGAAAATAGCTGCAATTCAGTAAATGATCTACAGCCTTTTGTCTTTATATCACATCAGTTTCTCTTAGATTTTTATGACCGCGCAGCATCACTTATAAATTGCTGAGCTCTTTTAAATATTGACTATCAGGAATCTTCTGGATGGTAAAAATGGTATATACTAACAGCGTGTTTAACACCAAGATCAATAACATCTATGTTTGCAGCCATTTAGCGTTCAGGTACCATGCAGAGAACGCAATAGGACTCAGTGGGAAATCAACTGAATGTTCAGCACAACCGTGCATCTGACCTAATGCAGCATTGTAACACTGTCTGATATGATGCCACTTTCTCCATTTCACTAGTGGGACTCGGAACCCAGGATCCAGAAATTTGACAAGCCTTGTTTTGTTCAAAGTTAGGCTGTAATTTTCTTTCACACAGTCAGCAATATCGTTAAGCATTGACAAAGTGTAATTAATTTACCGTAAGTCATGCACTGATGGTAGCGCAATGTAGTAAAAATTATCCAGAAGTAAAATCTAAAACAATAAATTTATCAGAATATATCAAAATTACATTTTTAGAATTATTTTTGAGTTTGTAACAAAAACAAAATTAAAATTATCGTACTAAGTTACTGTAGAAAAATGACATGTACCGAAAATGTCGGTCTTCCCTGTCTGACGGTATATGCAAACATAGTTGCCAATCACTAGTTGGACCGTCCACTGGACTTGTAGTCAAATAAACATCAATAATTTCTATACTTTAGAACTGCAATCAGACTGCTGAAAGTGAGAATCCCATAGTGGAACTAAGTAAAAAGTGAAAAAAAAAGGTGTAAATTAAAAAAAAAAATCACAAAATATTAAAGCTAAAATATATATATATTGTACCCATAAATAAATATTATGAAAAAACAATAAAAGTACAAATATTTGGTATTGCCGCATGCAAAATGACCCAATCTATAAAGCTGTCCCACTAGTTAACCCCTTTAGAGAACACCATAAAGAAAAAACGAAGCAAAAAAACAATGCTTTATTATCTACCGCCAAACAAAAAGGGGAATAAAATGCGATAAAAAAGACGAAATAAATAAAAATGTACAGCTGAAAACGTCATCTTGTCCAGCATAAATGCAAGCCGCCATACAGCGTCATCAGCCAAAAAATATAAAAAAGCTATAGCTCTCAGAATAATTAGTTTTTCTATAAAATAGTTTTTATTGTATAAAAGTGCCAAAACATAAAAAAACTATATAAATGTAGTATCACTGTAATTGTACTGACCTGAAAAATAAGGCTGCCTTATCAATTTTACCACACGTGGAGTAGCATTAAAAAAAAATTCCTGAATTGTTTTTTTTTTTAGTCTGCCTCCCAAAAATCGGAATAGACAGCAATCAAAAAGTCATGTGCCCGAAAATGATACCAATAAAAATGTAAATTTGTCTCGTAAAAAAATAAGCCCTCACGTTACTATGTCGCCTGAAATATGGAAAAATTATAACTCTCAAAATATGGAGATGCAAAAATTAGTTTTTGGGAAAAAAAAACCCGGCTTTTATTGTGTGACAGCAGCCAAACATAAAAAACTAAATCTGGTATTGCGGTTATCGCACCAACCTGAAGAATAAAGTCGTATAATTGCTTATACCGTGTGAGGAACGGCGTAAAAAATAAATAAAATCAATTCATCACCTGATGTTCTTTTGTTCTTTCTGCCTCCCAAAGATCGCAGTAAGGTTCATTTCACATCTATTCTGCTGAGCGCTCACACCAGGGAGTCAGTTTAAATCTCTGAAATACTCGATTCCCTATAATGAGACAGATGGAAGCACTGTGGATGCTGTCTGACCTGTGATCCGGCAGTGTCCGTCTTTTTATTAGGAGTGCATAAATGTGCCATATTCCACAGTTTTGTGCACCTCTGAAAAAAAGGACACAACTGAACAGAGGCCAGACAGAGTCCTGAGTAACTGCTGCCTCATTATAGTGAATGGATCTCTATTCACTATAATAAGGTTTCATCTGTCACGTCACTCAGAGATTTAGCTGGAAATCCCAAAGTAAGTGCTCAGCGTAGAGCGCCGGAGAAATGTAATCCCAAATGTTCTGTAAAATGTCCCCAATAAAATCTTTAACTAAATCCACAAAAAAAGCAAGCCCTGACTCAGGTCCGTCATCTGTCAACGGATATGTAGGGGGCTTACACGTTACTGGTAGTATAAAAGCTCTGGAAAAGCTAAATGGCTTTCACAACCTAAAAGAAATTCAGAAAATTATGTTCTCCCGAATCCAAATGCCCCCCTCCCATCTGAGCCACACAGTGTGCCTAAATCACAGTTGGTGTACACGTTTGGCATTTCTGTTGCAATGAGATCCTGCTTAATTTACGGGTGCATGAGCTGTGGACAATGTATGGACACTGCAACGTACTGGTCCTTACAGCAGCTGTTTGCAATTGTTACTCAGCAACATCCACTGCTGCCTATTTCTGGAAAATACCCATGGATTCAAAATCATCACTACATCTGTAGATAAATTCCCAAAGGGGTATAATTTCCAAAATGGGGTGACTTGAGGGGAGATTCTGCTCTTCTAGCACTTAACGCCTATGTATATGTAGTCCCCAAACTATTATAGTAAATTCTATGCTCCAGGATGCCTCCTGTATCAAAGTACTGCTTAGCCATATGGCGAGACTCGGGAGGGACATATCGCTATTTGCAAATAGCTCTCTTCTCTCCCGAGTTTTGAGGTATGGCTAAGCAGTACTGTACATCCATATACAGTACAGACCAAACGTTTGGACACACCTTCTCATTCAAAGATTTTTCTGTATTTTCATGATTATGAAAATTGTAGAATCACACTGAAGGCATCAAAACTATGAATTAACACATGTGGAATTATACATTACACTTTACAAAAAAGTGTGAAACAACTGAAAATATGTCTTATATTCTAGGTTCTTCAAAGTAGCCACCTTTTGCTTTGATTACTGCTTTGCACGCAGAAAAGGTGAACGGATGGACTCTACATGCCTAGTTCCCACCGTGAAGCATGGAGGAGGTGGTGTGATGGTGTGGGGGTGCTTTGCTGGTGACACTGTTGGGGATTATTCAAAATTGAAGCGGTGAGCGGTCCAGCTCACCCCAAACCATCTCGATTGGGTTCAGGTCTGGTGACTGTGGAGGCCAGGTCATCTGGAATAGCACCCCAACACTCTCCTTCTTGGTCAAATAGCCCTTACACAGCCTGGAGGAGTGTTTGGGGTCATTGCCCTGTTGAAAAATAAATGATGGTCCAACTAAACGCAAACCTGATGGAATAACATGCCGCTGCAAGATGCTGTGGTAGTCATGCTGCTTCAGTATGCCTTAAATTTTGAATAAATCCCCAACAGTGTCACCAGCAAAGCACCCCCACACCATCACACCTCCTCCTCCATGCTTCACGGTGGGAACCAGGCATGTAGAGCCCATCCGTTCACCTTTTCTGCGTGCAACGCAGTAATCAAATCAAAAGGTGGCTACTTTGAAGAACCTAGAATATAAGACATATTTTCAGTTGTTTCACACTTTTTTGTAAAGTGTAATGTATAATTCCACATGTGTTAATTCATAGTTTTGATGCCTTCAGTGTGAATGTACAATTTTCCCAGTCATGAAAATACATAAAAATCGTTGAATGAGAAGGTGTGTCCAAACTTTTGGTCTGTACTGTATGGGATATTTGTACATTCAGTAGAAATTGTGAGGCAAATTTTGTTGCCATTTTTACCCATTTCCCAGTGTGAAAACGTAAGATCTGAGGCTAAAACAAAATTTTGGTGTTAAAAAATTATTTCTTCTTTGTTGCCCAATTGTATAAGATTCTGTGACCCACCTGTGGTGTCAATATGATCACTGCACCCCTAGGTGAATTCATTGAGAGGTGTAGTTTGTCAAACTGGGTCTCTTATTGGGTGATTCTGCTGTTCTGGTAACTTAGGGGCTCTTCAATATGACATGGCACGCTCAAACTAGTCCAGCAAAATGTGAACTCCAATATGGCACTTCTTCCCTTCTGAGCTTTGCACTGTGATTTAAAAGTAGTTTGCGACCACATATGGGGTATTGGCGTACTCAGGAGAAATTGCACAACAAATTTTTGGGTCCATTTTCTCCTACTATCCTTGTGAAAATAAAAAAACTTGAAGCTAAAATAACATTTTTGTGGGAAAAATTTGATTTTTTTATTTTCACGGCTCTACGTTATAAACTGTGAAGTAGCTGGAGGTTCAAGGTGCTCACCACGCAACTAGATACATTCCTTGAGGGGTCTTCTAAAACGTCACTTGTACGGTTTTTCACTGTTTAGGCACATCATTGGCTCTCCAAGCTAGACATGATAATGTCAGACCCTTCCATCAAAGTCTGTGTACCAAAACATCACTCCTTTTCTGAGCCCCACCGTGAGCCCCAACAGTAGTTTACGCCCACATATGGGGTATCTGCATACTCAGGAGAAATTGCACAACTATGCACAATTCTATGGTGCAATTTCTCCTGTTACCCTTGTGAAAAAGCATTTTTTATTTTCATAGCTCAATGTTATAAACTTCTGTAAAGCACCTGGTGGTTCAAGATGCTTACCACACATGATAAGTTCGCTGTATATAGCTGTGATCCAATAGCTGCTACTGCGCTGGCGTGGCGGCCGCCATTTTCAAATTGATTTTTTTTCTAGCTGAATAACATGAAGAACATATATTATTGGCACATGAATCATGCGATTATGCTGTAGAGCAGGTGCCACGGCCAGCAGGTTTTTTTTTTGTCAAAGTATGTACAGATATTCATTATGTAAACTAGGGGGCAGGTCAGTGAGGGATCAGTGACCTGTCTGTCAGCAATCTGCATTATGAATACCTAGTCAGCACCACATGAAGACCCCCACAGGCCTGCCCTGGAGCACGAGCATATCATTAACTACAAACTGAATATAAAGATTAAATAACAACCACAAGATGGATTTCATCAACCAAGGTATCATTGTAATCAGTATAATGGCACCAACCTGACAGTGTCTGTAGGTTACTGTGCCCAATCCTGCTGACAAGTTCCCTTTAAGGGATTTTCACAACCTTTATGACTTTGGTTTAATGGGAATATGTGCAATATTGTTTTTTAACATGATATTTGGATGTCTTGCATATACTTTTCTGTTTGGGTGTGTAGTATACTGATATTCTTCTACTGGTGTTAAATGAACAATATACAGTACACCAGTAATGGATAGTTTTTCATATAAACATTTATTTTTGTTTTGGGAATTTGAATTTAGTGACCCATGAGAAGAAATGTGGACTTCTATTTAGTCCTTTATTGCCTGTGATATCCCAAGATATATGGGATGTCCTAAAATTTGTTTTTCAGGCAATATTCTGATACAACTACAAACCTTATTGTATTTTACTGTCTGTCTCTAATTCACATGCTATATGGTAATCTGCTATCGGACATATTTTCTCTATATAAGGCCATATAGGGTAAGGGAGGGATAGCCGATGGTGAGCGGGGGCGCCATTGTGCAGGTTATGGGTGCCAACCTCCGCATCAAGGTAAGGAAACATTAGTGGTCTTTTAAGGTAACACTTTTTTGCCTCTTTGAATACGGACAGATAAAGTTTTGGGTCAAATTTTTTAGTCAAAAATCTAACTTGACTTGGTGTCTAACCTTTTTAAATAATTGAAATAAAGGGTATGTTTTATATGATTTATATATCGATATAATGCTTAGGACATTGAATTTTTGAAGGAATAAAATATGCACGCATGCAATAATTGGGCGCATCTACAGGGATCACACACTAATATTAACCAATGTTAATTCAACCACAACATCAATGTAAATATAAAGATGCTTCCAATATTCTATTATTGCAGCATTCAATGTGGCCTAGATCAATGTCTGTATCAGGAAGAAAGATATCATAATGTAAGAATGATGCAGTCATTGTCCATAAATACCTTAGTCAATGTAGCCAAATGGGGAAGTGGGATCCCTAAATGACCGCGCACCCGCCCCAACGCGCTTTTTGGCCAGAGCTTTCGTCTTTATTAGAAATATGCATTCACTTTCCATTAGTCTCTTAGAGTATTATATGTGGTTGCATTAAGTAGCTACATGCAGTAAGTCGGAATGCTCCACATTCACCATTAATAGTGCTGAGGTCCGTTTCACGCCACGTTTATAGCTTAGGTAATGTGTGATACATTTGTAACTTGTAAACGATGAATAATGCATGTCTATATAGGAATGTTACTTGTAATATACAGGTCCTTCTCAAAAAATTAGCATATAGTGCTAAATTTCATTATTTTCCATAATGTAATGATTAAAATTAAACTTTCATATATTTTAGATTCATTACACACCAACTGAAATTTTTCAGGTCTTTTATTGTTTTAATACTGATGATTTTGGCATACAGCTCATGAAAACCCCAAAATCCTGTCTCAAAAAATTAGCATATTTCATCCATCCAATAAAATAAAAGTGTTTAAAACAAAATAAAAAAAAAAACATCAAATAATAATGTTCAGTTATGCACTCAATACTTGGTCGGGAATCCTTTGGCAGAAATGACTGCTTCAATGCGGCGTGGCATGGAGGCAATCAGCCTGTGGCACTGCTGAGGTGTTATGGAGTCCCAGGATGCTTCGATAGCGGCCTTAAGCTCATCCAGAGTGTTGGGTCTTGCGTCTCTCAACTTTCTCTTCACAATATCCCACAGATTCTCTATGGGGTTCAGGTCAGGAGAGTTGGCAGGCCAATTGAGCACAGTAATACCATGGTCAGTAAACCATTTACCAGTGGTTTTGGCACTGTGAGCAGGTGCCAGGTCGTGCTGAAAAATGAAATCTTCATCTCCATAAAGCATTTCAGCCGATGGAAGCATGAAGTGCTCCAAAATCTCCTGATAGCTAGCTGCATTTACCCTGCCCTTGATGAAACACAGTTGATCAACACCAGCAGCTGACATGGCACCCCACACCATCACTGACTGTGGGTACTTGACACTGGACTTCAGGCATTTTGGCATTTCCTTCTCCCCAGTCTTCCTCCAGACTCTGGCACCTTGATTTCCGAATGACATGCAAAATTTGCTTTCATCAGAAAAAAGTACTTGGGACCACTTAGCAACAGTCCAGTGCTGCTTCTCTGTAGCCCAGTGCTGCTTCTCTGTTTCTGGTTCAAAAGTGGCTTTACCTGGGGAATGCGGCACCTGTAGCCCATTTCCTGCACACGCCTGTGCACGGTGGCTCTGGATGTTTCTACACCAGACTCAGTCCACTGCTTCCTCAGGTCCCCCAAGGTCTGGAATCGGTCCTTCTCCACAATCTTCCTCAGGGTCCGGTCACCTCTTCTCTTTGTACAGCGTTTTCTGCCACATTGTTTCCTTCCAACAGACTTCCCATTGAGGTGCCTTGATACAGCACTCTGGGAACAGCCTAATTGTTCAGAAATTTCTTTCTGGGTCTTACCCTCTTGCTTGAGGGTGTCAATGATGGCCTTCTGGACATCAGTCAGGTCGGCAGTCTTACCCATGATGGCGGTTTTGAGTAATGAACCAGGCAGGGAGTTTTTAAAAGCTTCAGGAATCTTTTGCATGTGTTTAGAGTTAATTAGTTGATTCAGAAGATTAGGGTAATAGGTCGTTTAGAGAACCTTTTCTTGATATGCTAATTTTTTGAGACAGGATTTTTGGGTTTTCATGAGCTGTATGACAAAATCATCAGTATTAAAACAATAAAAGACCTGAAAAATTTCAGTTGGTGTGTAATGAATCTAAAATATATGAAAGTTTAATTTTAATCATTACATTATGGAAAATAATGAAATTTAGCACTATATGCTAATTTTTTGAGAAGGACCTGTATATTCTATAGTAGAGGTCGGTACAATTCTTTTCATATACACAATATGAAAACATAATGATATTTTCCTTTTTATCCTTTTCTTTATTCTCCCACTCTTATGTTACACTGTACAGTTCTATACACTCCTATACGATATACCTCAGTGCAGAAATAGATGACACTTTGATAAAGCAGGATAGTAATGATAATGGGCACCAAGCGGCACATAACAATATGGGAAATGTTTTTGAGTGATGAGCTTTGTCGTGCACAACATTAGCTACACGTTTAATATCTTCAGTAAAGACGGCACAAGTTAAACCTAATGCACATTTTTCATTGACCAGAAAGAGGAATTTAGAATACTGCTGGAAAACACAATATATGTTTGCTCTCTGCCACCCACTTTAGCAATAAAATCTGAAATGCCCTCTGCTGTATTTATGAGATATGTATTTGTGTGTACTGCCGTGGTGGTGTCATTCTCCAGCTGTCCACGTTGCTTTAGAGATTCCTTTCAGGATCTCTGTGATTAAGCCCACCAGATCAGGCAGGAAGAAAAGCGTTAAAGGCAGCATTTCGTTGCAGGAAAAAGTTGAAACCAAAAAGAACCCGTTTGCGATTGAGACCCGTTTTTGTAGCCATCACATGGCGGATCCAGCAGAGCTTCAACAATCGTCCACGATTGCCAATTACTGCCCTCAATGGTGACCGGCCTGTGATTCGCTGAGCAACTTTTCCTTTCCTTCACAGTGTGTCTAGACAAAACCAGCGGTGACCAGGTTAGCATCAGAACGAAATCTGTTTTGGATCAGTGAGGGATAGTATCATATCTCTAATTATTTTGAACTAATATTAGCTCTTTTAAAGGGTTATCCCCTGCAGACGAATAGAGCCAATGCCGTCACAACCCCACACACCTGCCGAGATGCATGCACCTGTCCTGTTCATTATGATACCTGCCAATCCTGCACACGTCTCGGAAACTGTGTGGGTTTCTAGCTTCAGTGACACCTCTCTTTAATGTAAGTTCAGTAACTCTGGATAACCTCTTTAAGTGTAATGTTGATTGGAAAAATCACATTTGTGAAGGGGTTGTTTAGGATCAGCAGAACTTTTCATTGTTAACTTTATGGACTGTGTCTGGTATAGCATATCAGCCCTTTTGTAAACCTGAAAACCCCTTTACCTTTAGCCTTTACCAAGAAGGCTCTATATTCTAGGCTGTCTGATTGCTGATAAGTCATAAAGTCCTGAGGGTTGATATAGCCATTTTCCCTACCATGTATTTATTTAAGGCTGTTCATTTTGACAGATTTAATACCAGATTTAGAACAATAATAAAAAATACTTTTATATGACTTCTGTTATCCATAACTTCTTTGGTTATTTCCTATGCAGGTGCACCTGCGTAGGACATGAACAATGAAAACTAGATGGATTCATGTGGGCACGTAGGCCAAACACTTTAGTACATAATGTATCAATGGTTTTCTTAGCTGTATATGTAATAACTTTATATTCAGCAGTGGCTGAAAGTGTTGGCACCCTTGAAATTGTTCCAGAAAGTGAAGTATTTTTCGCAAAAAAATTATTGCAATTACACTTGTTTTCTTATACACATGTTTATTTCCTGTGTGTGTATTCTAACAACACAAAAAACTGATAAAAATAAGGAAAATTGAATATAATTTCACACAAAGCCCCAAAAATGGGCCGGACAAGATTGTTGGCACCTTTCTAAAATTGTGGGTAAACAACTTTGTTTAAAGCATTTGATGCTTGTTCAAACTCACCTGTGGCAAGTAACAGCTGTGGGGAATATAAAAATAATACATTAAACCAGATAAAAAGGACAGAAGTTGACTCAGTCTTTGTATTGTGTGTCTATGTGTGCCACACTAAGCATGGTGAACAGAAAGAGGAGAAGAAAACTGTCTAAGGACTTGAGAACCAAATTGTTGAAAATCTCCAGCGATCTTGATGTTCCTTTGTCCATGATGCGCAACATAATCAAAAAATCTACAACCCATGGCACTGTAGCTAATCTCCCTGGATCTGGAAGGCAGAGAGATATTGATGAAAGGTTGCAACGCAGGATAGTCCGGATGGTGCATAAGCTGCCCCAATCAAGTTCCAAAGAAATTCAAGCTGTTCTGCAGGTTCAGGGTGTATCAGTATCCTGATGAAGAAGCAACTGTGCTTCGAAACGTGTTGCTAAATAAAAAACACATTTACACTTAAGTTTTTTTTTCTGCATTTTTACTACTGGTAGCACGGTCTCATCTCCACTTGAGATCTTAGAGAGCTTAAAATTGCTGTTGGGAGAAGGCGCCCTTCAAATATGAGAGACCTGGAGCAGTTTGCAAGAGAAGAGCGGTCCAAAATTCCAGCTGAGAGGTGTAAGAAGCTTGATGATGGATATAGGAAGTGATTGCAGTTATTTATTCCAAAGGGTGTGCAACCAAATATTAAGTTGAGGGTGCCAACAATTTTGTCTGGCCCATTTTTGTGGTTTTGTGTGAAATGATGTCCAATTTGGGGGTTTTTTCTCAGTTTTTTTGTGTTTTTCCAATACATACAAAGGAAATAAATGTGTACAACAAAACATGTGTTGCTGCAATTATTTTCTGGCAGGAATACTTAATTTTCCGGAACAATTTCAAGGGTGCCAATACTTTTGGCCATGATTGTATGTATTCTTTAAAGATTTTGATGTCTTTTCATTATAACAAATATTCAGGAACATAATGTAAAACCGAGATCATTTGTCAGATATAATGTACTTGGTTCATCATAGGGAAACATAGAGAAAAAAGTATAATTCATTGGTTGTTTAATGCGATAATTACAGTGCTCTAAGCATCCAGATACGTTACGAAGTGAGGAAAAAAAATGCACAACTTTTAGCGCTGCCTACTTCTTTAACTGCACAGAACGAGTTGCACACTCATGGATATGCATAAATAATTTTTATCACAGCACGACAGGGCGGAAGTATGCAAATCTAGGGAAAGAGGGTGCGAAATCAGACAATAGATTTGTATGCAGTGTGGAGTATAAGAGAGAAAGGTAGGGATGATGCTCCAGGATTAACTGTTTCAGATAGTAATGTGCCCGCTAAGAGCTTCTTAGGAAACTAGGTCATCTGTTCACACTCCAGACGTCATTCTATAAATATTACATCCGTGGCATCAATATTACATCAATGACAAGTTATCCAGGCATCCAGGACCAATAACATCTAGTTCAAAACTGGAGCTAGCGAAGCCCAGCTTAATGTATAAAAAATGAAACATAATAAATGCAGCAGATTCCAATGACAGCATTATAATTCTGGTTACTGGCAATGGGCTACACAAAATATAGTGATATTAACCACTGATGCCCTCATTATTGCATATTTCTCACAATAAATGATGTATCTACTACCCATATTATATGAAATCTATATAACTGTGACCTAAGGATGTTTGTAATGTAGAGATGTGCCACTTGTACAGGTGAAGCCTCTGCAGGAATTTGTGGAAATAATGCATCCTGTTTTGCCACATGGTTCAATAAAACTTCAAATATTTATTCATTAAGCTTTATCGTAAGGCCTGCTTATTCATTGCGCCGAAACTCCGTCTACCTGTGGCGGCCAATGATCAAATGATTATGGAACAAAATTGTGTCATAATTGGCCATCATGAGTGAGTGTAACTACAGCAGTATGGCCAGTTTAAAAATTATTTTACTATTACGGTATGTATATTTTTTAAACAGGATGAATAATTATTTGACTTATTAACTTAACCACAAGCCAACCTTTTTTGTCCATGTAGGTCACCATACCAAATCTCTGACTTCAGTTACTAACAGCCCAGATATTATAACTGCACCCTGTAATTTCAACAAACTTTGCTTAAATCAATGGTACAAGTCAATGTAATAAACTCTTGAATGTCTTATCAGAGAAATGTGCTTATTCCTTCACTTATTAAATACTACTTACCCTCCCCTTGCCTCCTTAGCTAACCATACACTCCAAAAACAAGCAAGACAGACTGCCAGGTTACAGTCCCTATTAAAGTCTACCTTTGGGAAGGGCCAAGTGAGGAGCACTCAGCACAATGATAGTCCAGATAGACACAGGCTGATTGTACTGCAGCTTTTAGGGAATGTATTTCATATTGAAGCTGGATTAACAGCCACACAGCTCAGTACTGCTGTATATCTGTCTGTGTGCGACAGAGAAAGAAGAGCAGGAATCTATCTGTGAGTACTGTGTATAACAGACATATTGGCAGCTAGTCTTCACCCATTAGCTCAGAGACATCTGAAAATTAGAGATACAAAATGCAAAGGGAGAAAGTGGTGAAACGGCAAACTACAAGTTATATTATGGCCTGAAATAGCGTTAATCACTATGTACACACATAATGTTTTCTGATAAGTTTCCTGTTATAACAGGCCCATTTTGAGGCTGCTGAACCTATAAAGTAGTCTTCTCTTTAGTGAACCATTACAATGAAAAACATTTTTTTACAGCAGAGTTTCCATTTATATCTGCTATAAAGTCATAGTGAGCTGCAGGTAGATTGTCATCTCCAAGTTGCTCATCTCGGATAATTTGCCGATCGGCAACTAATAATTTTATTTGTTCCTTGTTCAAAGCTGATCGTTGCACTCTGTCATGTTGGTGCCGTCTTTCCAATAAGGACGGGTGATCAGTCTCTGGTAAAGGTAGTACATTATATTTTTCTGTATCCTAATTAAAATGTGTGCACTGTAATATTGGCTGTGCCCAGGAAACGGCATTTCCTCATAGATAGCAATCTTTCAGATCATCTTTTTAGGTGTCAAAACGCGAATTACAGAAATTGTGAAATTAATATCTGTGTGCATATTGCCAGAATGTAATTCCTTATTTAATCTTGGTAGAATCTATCAAGACAGAGAAACCTGTATCTTACCACTTCAGACGACATAGCATTTTGTTTCTTGAGCTGAAGTTCCCCTCGGCAAGGACTGGAATATCTTCGTTAAACTCATAGAGAGTTAAGCCAAATTATAGCATAAAGCGATAGTTCATGTTGCAATCATCTACTCCTCGCTTTTCATTTATATTTCATGGTGTGTGAAGAGATGGCTCCTTTGAATATAAATTGAGCAAATTATGTGACTTCAAGTCAATACA
The DNA here is from genome assembly GCA_009801035.1 of Oophaga pumilio. Taxonomy (NCBI): domain Eukaryota; kingdom Metazoa; phylum Chordata; class Amphibia; order Anura; family Dendrobatidae; genus Oophaga; species Oophaga pumilio. The sequence goes on from VIAB01021357.1 coordinate 25,882, forward strand.
AATTTCTTCATACCTTTTTGAAGTCTGAACATTTATGAGGATATTTATAAAAGTATAGTGGCCATGTATCGGGGGACAGATCATTGAAAACAAACCATATCAAATGTATCCATATTAAATATTATGATCACCTGCTGCTTGAGCAACTTAAAGGGAATCTATCAGTAGGATCAACCCTCCTAAGCCATCTACATGGGCATCAAGGTCATAAGAAGCTGACTGAAATGATACCTTGATATCTAAATCTGATGTTTTATTCTGGAGAAATCCACATTTTTCTTACATGTAAATTCCCTCTACCAGGATATGAGGAGGATGTTACTTGGAAGATAACTCTGCCTCCAGAGCTTATTTTAAATGAAAGGGGGAGTTACCAGTGTAAGACAAGTAACTAACTCAGAACAGTAAAACTGAACTTTGTCTTATTGCAAACACATTTTTGCAGCTCTCTGAGCTCTGCTGAACTGTAACAATATTGCAGACCTGTCTACCTGTGAGATTGAAACTGAGATGCATATGTGTCATTTATAATCACAGCTCTGCAGTGAGATCAGGAGAGCAGAGAGCGGCCATTACGAACCATACTGGTGATACCCCTTCATATAAATTAATCGTTGAAGGCGGAGTCTCATGCGGATCAGTGTCCAGCCCATAGCCCGGAACAGCTCATTTACATATACGGAAAGCATAGATTTCTCTGGAATAAGACATTAGATTGTAGATATCAAGGTATCATTTTATTCAGCTTCCCATGACCCACATGCCCATATAGACGGCTTTGTAGGGACGATCCTATTGACAGATGCCCTTTAAAACAGAATTAAAATTTCCTACCATATGTCATAAGGACAATTGGACTCTTTAACATAGCCATGTACCATGTATAAATTATTGATTAGATACAGTATACAGTAATGTGGAAAAGGATGACACATGAAAAAAAGTCTAATATGAAAATGCAGAAGAGGCAAACAATAATCTAAAGGATATCATTAATGCATGTAACCAACATTTGTCATTAAAGCTGTATTAATTTTTTTATGTATGCCATAAGAAAATGTAGGTTACATCGATCATCTTGGAGAACTTTTGTAGAACTTGGATGTTTTGCTTACTTCTGACCTTCCAAGTAATGGCAAACAGCCTCAATGACTGTAAGATCTGGGCTTTGTGGAGGTCATCCCATCTGTTGTGGTGTGCTTTCATATTTATTCTGAAAAGTGTTCTTTTTCACCTTGGCAACTGTTCTGTTGCATAATGAACCTGGAACCAGTCCGATCCCCTCCTTCTGGATTTGGATGGATTAACATATGCTTGTCATTGTTAGCAATAAGGATTACTTTAGTTCTGACCAAAGCCTGAACCGTTCCCAAAGCTCTAGGGAACCAAGCTTCTATGTTGGCAGTGAAGAAGTGGCAACCGCTCTACTGAGCTCTAAAGATAAAAAGAGCTATTAACTGCTCAGTTCAGAACACTTACTGTCATTGTTTCATGCCAGTGTCTTTGGTATGAAAATGCTTTTCATTTCTCAGTTTACAGTGCCATAGAGCCCATTTAGACAGACCGATAATCAGGAATGAGTGTTCTTACAAATGCTTATTTCCCATTTATCAGCCCATGTTGATAAGTCATTCCTTATTATTATTCTGTCTGACCAGGCTGGCAAACCCAACGAATGAGCAAAATACTTGTCCATTGAATGCAATGATTTTTAAGAAGTCTTAAAGCTCATCGTTACTGGCAGCACATCATCCTGTGTAAACAGTAGATACGTTGCCGATTACATAGTATCCTAAGCACACAGAAAAATTGTATTAAAGGGAATCTGTCACCCCATTTTTCGACTATGAGATGAGGCCACCGCCATCTGGGGCTTATCTACAGTATTCTATAATGCTGTAGATAAGCCCCCGATGTTACCTGAAAGAGAAGAAAAACGAGTTAGATTATACTCACCCAGGGGCGGTACGGCAACCGATTCGGTCCGGAGGGAGTCGCGGTCCGGGTTCGGCGCCTCCTATCTTTTAGCGATGACGTCCTCTTCTTTGCTTCCAGTCGCGGCTCTGATGCAGGCGCACTGCTCTGCCCTGTTGAGGGCAGAGCAGAGTACTGCAGTGCGCAGGCGCCGGGAAAGGTCAGAGAGGCCGGAGCCGCGACGGGAAGCAAAGAAGAGGACCTCTTCGCTAGAAGGTGGGAGGCGCCGGACCGGACCGCGACTCCCTCCGGACCGAATCGGATGCCTGGGAATGTATCTGAGATAGATTAAAAGAAGATAAATTATCATTTATTCTCTCTCATTTGTATCACTGTAGTCATATATTGCGCAGACCAAAAGCTTCCAATGTGCATTAATGCAAAAGTGGAGTTTTTAAAAAGATGAGTCTCCATAGCAAAATAAAGCCCCACAATGGTACAAGCCACCCTGTACAACATGGGCATGGTTCATTTTTCTCCGCCCCTCCGTTTCCATGACCCTTAGACATGTCTTGCTAGCATGCAATTCTTCTGCAGATGGAAGTCCTCTTCAAGAAAAAGTTATGGAAGCCTCACGGTTTACTTCTATTTATGCATGACCTTGCTTCTAATCAAGAAAATAAATGATTCTGACTTTGCCACCTTCATTAATGTCAATTTTTATTCTTCTCTATTTTTTTCACCACGGACATGACCCATTAAATACACTTGTAGCCAGAGGGGCTTCACATGGTTAGTTAGTGAAGAACATATATGTTATTCTTCATCATGTGAGTAAATAGCTGAAAATAGAAATGCCTTTAAATTACATTAAAAAGTGAAGCCGGTGCAACTTGTGCCATCACCTTTTTATCAAACACTCTTGATACGGTAGATTTAATTAACCTTTAAATAATTGTTCTCTTTAAAAGTAAATTTTGACATTAAAATAATTGAGATTCTGCATCGGTAATGTACGGCAGTATCTTGAAAACCAAGATGTGTAATATGTTTAATGTTTTCACAGCTGCAGTACTGAATATTTTACTTAAAATATGTATTTTGCCCCTTAAGACCAATATTGTAGAAAAAGCTCTGAGTGCGAGATAAATCCTACTTCACAAAAAGCCACAATTGGCCCCATTTGTGTCAGAAGAGTTATGTGGGAAAGACATTATTGCTGACGGTTAAAGAGTATGTGTGGCCGGGACACAGTCTGTGCCTTAATAAATCAGATATTATTTTTCTTTAATGAAGTCATTGATATGACTGTATTATCTTACTCCGGCCATGGTTGGGTTATTGGGGAAGTGTGTTTCGCATGCTGGAAATGTCACATTAAACTTTAAATGTTATACCTGAGCCTCTTTATATAATTAGACATTAAGATAATAATGACACATTTTGTTAACGTAATTATGGTCCAATATTCAGGCAGCACACGCGGTTTTCTAATAGTGATGCAGGATTTGCTAAGCAGTGTATATCATACAGGCTGCTGCCATAATAAACTATGGAAAACTATGTTTTCTTAAATGGAAGCTCCATCTTGGAATAAAACCGTATTTATTCAGGCAGTTGTATTGGAGTCATATTGTCTGGAAGCCATTATCTGCTGTTTATCTGCAGCACCATAAATCCCTAATTTTAGACCGGTTGAACCACAAGGCAACTGGGTGTTAAATCAGAACCAGACTACTCGCCCGTTTTGGCCCTACACTAAGCATACTGCAATGCATCAGCTTTGTAGAGGTTTTTAATTGACCCACAATGTAATGTTTTTTCTATCTCATGGAAAAGTATATGCAAACTGAAGATCAACTTCTTATTCTCCATATTGACTCTAAAGCTTCCTGCCAGGGAGTCATGACTGGTTTCCGTCTGGTTTCACACGGCATTTGAGATGTAGGTTTAGCATGTAGTCTGAGAAAAGCCCCCATGTACTCAATAAATGTATTCATTGGCCAGACAAATAACAAAAAAGTTAATCTTTTAGTACTTGTTTGTCTTCAATACTGCAAATAAGAATGCGTTAAATAGGCCTAGTCCGCTATGCTACTCTATACAATTGTTTTGAAGAAGCATTCATTAAATGTATATTATTTGTACACTGGGACCTTATAAGTGACAGATGCCGCTGTCTGGCATTAATGTATAGGTCCCATTATATGAAGTTAACAGAGGCTACAAATGTGATTTGGACAGAGCCATGTGAAGGCTGTGTTCACACATTTTCTAAAATCTTACAGTTTTAAAACAGTGGTGTTTTGGGGGTACACCCTATGGGTATGCAATCCTCTTAATTGTCTGCTGCCAAATCTGATGTGCAAAAACGGAGAATGACCACACTTGACTCTCAGGAATCCGAAGCAGGACTCTCTTTATTAAGGAAGTAATGCATGCTTATATAGCCAATCTCTTAGGACAAGAGTGCGTGTCTTTATTCAGTAGGTTCAAGCTCCAGTTATTTCCTTTTATTATTCTATGCAGTAAACTTTATCAGAAGGAAGTCCATAAAAGTCTTATGATCTCTAAATATAGCTTAGGTGTAGTCCAGGATGCTCACACCATTTTGGATATCTCCATTGATTACTGATATCCTCAACAGTGGTGGAAAGAAAAACCTCACTGTAACGTGTGAACACAGTCTAATAGCATCATCTAGGGTGGCATGGTGGCGGTAGTCCAGTGGTTAGCACTGTAGCTTTGCAGTGTTGGGGTCCTGGGTTCAAATCCTAGCAAGGAGTTTGTATGTTCTCACTATGTTTGCATGAGTTTCCTCCAACACTCCTAAGACATACTGATAGAGAATTTAGATTGTGAGCCCGAATGGGCACAGTGATAATGATGTCTATAAAGAGCTGCACAATATGATGGCGCTATATAAGTGAGTAAGATAAATAAATCTAGAAACTGTCACGATCCACATTTGGATCTGTGGCAGATCTCTTTCTGCATGTTGAAACCTTTTTCCGGTCTGGCCAGTGGGGGTTAATCTCAGTCTTTGCCCCCGGTGGCCGCTGGTGTAATTGCATTGCTTTACTTGTCAGGAGGTGGAGTCCACTCCCACGATCCTTTAAAAGGCCACATTAGGCCTCAGCTGGTGTTGGTAATATTGCCTCCTCTGGAAACCAACCAAGCTGGAGCCAGGAGCTGCTGAGCGCAGTGGTGCTTGTACTATTTCCCTGTTCTGGTGCTTTACTCAGCTGTTAGGAGCTTTGCAGCAGAGAAAGCTAAGTGTTATTGTTTTGTTGATTTAACCCCTAGATGTCTGTCTTTCCTTTTGGTTGTTTGGGTGTTATTCACATTATTCCCTGTCTCACCTCCTGGGGAGGGGGTTGGTGGGTTTAGCTCAGGGCTGAACAGGAGACCGGGACAGGTCGGTGACTTGGGCCTCGCTACCTTTAAGCGTACCCCTAAGTTAAGGAAAGACAGGTCCTCCCTTAGCTTTATGGGCGGTTCAGCGGCCCAGGTTCCTTGTCCCCTGTATTTCTACAACTGCCCCGTGACAGAAGCTCTCTGTATGTGCAAGAATACTCACCATCCAGCTGCCCTCAGGAATGATAGGTGTGTGAGGGAATATTTCTCAACCTATAACTCATGCTGGGGACTGTTATTTTAATGTTCCTTTGCCATATTATTTTTTCAATTAAATTTTGTTAATTTAATTACCCGGTTGGGACTCACTACTTTACAATAGTAACCAAGATTTACATTAGAAAAGCTAGCCCAGCATCTGCCTCCTTCATGTGTCACATAATTATTTTAACATTATATATGGACATTATATACATTCATGGCTGAAAGTGTTGGCACCCTTGAATCTGTTCCAGAAAATGAAGTATTTATCCCAGAAAATTATTGCAATTACACGTTGTGTTATATACATTTTTATTTCCTTTTTTGAACAACATGAAAAAAAACAGAAAACAAAGGTAAATTGGACATAATTTCACACAAAAAACCTCCAAAAGAGCCGGGCAAAATTGTTGGCACCCTCAACGTAATATTTGTTTGCAAATCCTTTGGAATATATAACTGCAATCAATTGCTTCCTATAACCATCATCAAGCTTCTTACACGTTCCAACTGGAATTTTGGACTTTTTCAAACTGCTCCAGGTCTCTCATATTTGAAAAGTGCCTTCTCCCAACAGCAATTTTAAGATCTCTCCAGAGGTGTTCAATGGGATTTAGATCCTGACTCATTGCTGGCCACTTCAGAACTCTCCAGCGCCTTGTTTCCATCCATTTCCGGTTGCTTCTTGAACTATGATTGAGGTCACTGTCCTGCAGGAAGACCTATGACATAGGACGCAAACCCAGCTTTCTGACACTGGGCACTACATTGCGACCCAAAATCCCTTGCTAATCTTCAGATTTCATGACGCCTTGCACACAGTCAAGGCAGCCAGTGCCAGAGACAACAAAACAACCCAAAAACATAATTGATCCATCATCATCCACCATATTTGACTGTAACTACTGTGTTCTTTTCTTTGTAGGCCTCTTTCCATTTTTGGCAACAGTAGAATGATGTGATTTACCAAAAAACCCTATCTTGGTCTCATCTGTCCACAATACACTTTCCCAGGAAGATTTTGGCTTACTCGCGTATATTTTGCCAAACAGCAGTCTATCTTTTTTATGTATCTGCATCAGCAGTGGGGTCCTCCTGTGTCTCCTGCCATAATGTTTCATTTCATTCAAATTGATAGTTTGTCCTGACACTGATGCACCCCGAGCCTGCAGGACAGCTTAAATTTCTTTGAAACTTGACTGGGGCTGCTTATCTACCATCTGAACTATCTGGACTATGCTGCGTTGCAACCTTTCATCAATATTTCTCTGCCGTCTACGTCTAGGGAGATTAGCTACAGTGCCATGGGTTGTAAACTCCTTTATTATGTTGCGCACAGTGGGCAAAAGAACATCAAGATCTCTGGAGATGGACTTGTAACCTTGAGATTGTTGATAATTTTCAACAATTTTGGTTCTCAAGTCCTCAGACAGTTCTCATCTCTTTCTTTTCTCCATGCTTAGTGTTGCACAGACACACAATGCAAAGATTGAGTCAACTTTTCTTTATTTTTATCTGATCTCTGGTGTGATTTTCATATTGCCTACACCTGTTACTTGCCGCAGGTGAGTATGAAGAAGCATTGCAAGTTGTTTACCTACAGTTTTTGGGAATTTTGAGTGAAATTATATCCAATCTGCCTTTTTTTCAGTTTTTTTTGTGGTGTTCGAATACACACAAAGAAAATAAACATGTGTATAACAAAACACGTGTAATTGCAATAATTTTCTAGGAGAAACACTTCATTTTCTGGAACAATTAAATATAGGGTTTTGATATGATGCCTGTTGATGATTTGGTATTCCCATTGTTATCCTGCTTTTGTGTACATCTCCATGGTCTTGAGGGAATATTTGGTTGTGCAGTGTGAGCTGGAATCTTCTTTACATGTTCTCTGCACGGCCTGCTGATTCTGATTGCTTTATCTGAATACTTTCACACCACATTTGACACATTTCATATATGAACCGATGTGACAATAAGTTGCAAAAATACACTTTTATTGACAGCTGTATATCCATATTTGCTATGAGTAGTGTTGAGCGATACGATACCGCAAGTATCGGGTA
>VIAB01021358.1:26691-36951 GCA_009801035.1 Oophaga pumilio
ATTTCCGCGGCAATTCCGCAACGTGTGAACTTAGCCTGAATCTTGGAATCAGATTTATTCTCTTCCAAAACCTAAAAATGTGTAATAAGCTAACTTATTCCAATATTGGAATTCTCAATAGTATAAGGAAAACAATATCTATCCTCTTAAAACAAAAAACTCTAGTAACTGAACCAATTAGATTACTTCTTTACAATTCCATCAATAACTTTTTATGGAGGACCAAAAATATATATGATTTCATTAACCAAGATAACTCTTTTTGGAAAACTCCATGTTAAAATGGGAAAGAGTTTTGAAGAAATCCACTTACTCAACCTCCTTACATGAGGCTTTTTGAAACAAACATGTCTAGATGGTATTTTGCTCCAAATAAACTAGCAGAGGCTTTCCCAAGCCGATCTCTTTGTTGTAGAGAATGCAGGTTCAAGGTAGATTTATAACATGTTCTATGGGAATGTCCCAAACTACAAAATTTTTGGAAAGAAATATCATTACTTAATTAAATAACAAGAGAGAACATTATCTTAATTCCCCAAATGGTTTTACTTTAGATTGGAATTTGGTAAATCCATCTTTGAAACCGATACTAATTCATGTTTTTCTAGTAGCTAAAAATGCCATACCAGCAAATTAGAAAAAAAACATCCAGTGCAGATATGGTAGACAGGAGCCATGCCATATCAAATAATTACTATCCAAGGTACTATAAAAGATGACAACTTTATGAAATTGTTACTGACTAATATTGTTATATGTGATTCTTAATATTTTATGTTTAATATTAGAGTATATTTGTTTCGTAATACTTTCTTATTCTCCTTTAAAGTTTTGTGATTTCACATTAAACTTATATTCACAAAAATTTTACACTATAAGTATGCTTCTAATTTATTATTATAACAACAACTGTAAATAAATATTATTACACTATAGTTATTATTCTCCTTTCCCTCCCTTTATTCCCTTCTTTTATCTTCTCTAGGTTCACCTAATAAATAATAACCCAATAAAGATAAACTTTCTTTCCTTCTCATACCCCTACCCTTTCCCCTTCAAGCCATTTTTTAAAATTTAAATAAAATGATTGGAATATGAAGGTGAAAACTGAGTCAGGGGTGAAGGAGTTAAACTAGTTATTCATTCTGTACAAAATAATGAAGAACATTTCCCATATGTCTACATCTGCTTCATTTTTCAAACTTCATTTTATTTTATTTAAGATGTTAAAAGGGTTAAAATTTTAGCAGCAATTTTTCATTTTTTAAAGAAACTTGCAAAACATGTTTCTTTAGGGACCTGTTCAGATTCAAGTGGTCTTTGAGGGGTCTATATATTTGTAACTCCTCAAAAGTCACATCATTTTAAAAACCACACCCCTCAAATACTTCAGAACTATCGTCAGTAAAAAAAATTTTATACCTTCATGTGACACAGGAATTAATGGAGATTGGAGTGGAAAAAAATAAATTGTAAATTTTCCTCTAAAATGTTGCTTTAGCCCCAATTTTTTTCACTTTTAAAAGGAATAGCATGAGAAAATGGACGCCACAATTTGTTAACCAGTTTCTTCTGAACGTGCTGATCCCCCACATGTGGTTAGAAACCTTTGGACAAACAGAAGGGAAGGAGCACCATTTGGATTTTGGAATACAAATTTGGCTGAAATAGATTGTGGGGCCATGTCGCTTGCAGGGCCCTTAAGGTGCCCAAACAGTCGAAAATCCTCACATGTGACTAAAATCCTCAAGGATTTTATCCAAGGGTTTAACAAGCATTTTGAACTCCCAGGTATTACATAGAATCTGATAAGGTGATACCCCATATTTAGTCAAAAAGTTCTGTTTGGACACACGGCAGGGCTTGGAAGGGAAGAAGCAACATTTGGTATGTTGAATGTAAATTTGTCTGGAATAGATTGCAAACACCATGTCTCATTTGTAGAGCCCCTGAGGTACCAAAGCATCAGAAATCCACACAAGTACCCCCATTTAGGAAACAAAACCATATCAAGGAATGCTTATAGGGATGTGTTGAGCTTTTTGAACCCATAAGTGCGTCACAGAACTTTTTAGAATGTGGGTGTGAAAATTATGGGTTTTTTTTCGCTAAAATGTTGTTTTAGCCCCAAATTTGTAATTTTCACAATGGATAATAGGAGAAAAGGACCCCTATAATTTGTTACTCAATTTCTCCTGAACACGATGATATCCCATATGTAGACAAAAACTGCTGTTTGGGCACATCGCAAAGCTCAGAAAGGCAAGAGCACTATTTAATTTTTGGAGCGTAAATTTGGACTAGATTGTGAATGCTATGTTGCATTAAAATACTGTTTTAGCACCAAATTTATAAGTAACAATAGTGGTAATAGGAGTAATGGGCCCCATAGTTTGGTATGCAATTTTTATAAATGTTACAGCACCCCATATGTGGTTGTACACTACTGTTTGAGCACACTGCAGGGATAGAAAAGGATAGAATTCTACTTGGATTTTAGAACGCAAATTCCATTTGACAAGATTTCAGGCGCCATTAGCCAGGACTCTGAGGTGCCAGGTACTCGGAAGCCCACCCCCATATTGGAAACTTCATTGCTTAAGGATTTCATCTGGGGGTATAGTGAGTATTTTGAATCCTCTGGTGCCTCACAGAATTTTAGAACATTGGAACGTGGAAATATAACATCTTAGTGGTCAAAATGTAATTTATTTTATTTGCTACAAATTTGTCAGTTCCAGAAGTGTAAATAGGTGAAACTAAACCCCACAATTTATTGCGCAGTTTCTCCAGAATGTGGTGCTGCTCCAAATGTTGTCAGGAACTACTGTTAGGCCACACGTCAGGTTGAGAAGAAAGGAGCACTATTTGGCTTTTGGAGCACAGATTTGGCTAGAATAGTTTGCGGGCAAAGTTTGCAGATCTCCTAGGGTGCCAGAATAGCAGAAAAAAAAACAAAAGTGACCCCATTGTAACAATTGCACCTCAGTGAATTCATCTATGGCTGGAGTGACTATTTTATAACCTCCGGACCATGCTTTTTTTCTGGAGAATTGCAAATATGCTAGTTTAGTCCCCATACATTGTGCCCCCATACACTGTAGAACCTCAGCATATTATGGCGCCCCCATACATTGTGCCCAGCTTGTGCCTCAGGCACACTAAATTGTTAAGTGAGCTCTTCCAGCTGCAATAATGCCAAACCTGTACACTTAATGCGATTTATGCATAATGGCACTCAGGAGTGGGACATTTGGATTTGGCCATTCAGATTTTACTGGATTTTATTTAAGGGGGTGAAAGCCGTGTCACTTTTCCAGGTTTTGTTCTACCAGTAACGTCGGATCCCCCTATATCTCCATTGACAGATGACAGACCTGAGTTTGGGCTGGTTTTGTACGAGATAAGTTAGAGTTTCTATTGGTATAATTTTGGGGTACGTAACTTTTTTGATGGCTTTCAGTATAAAAATGGGATCATACTCTTGTGTTCTACACTGAGCATTTATGTCGGGTTTTCGTGTAAATCTTACAAAAATGCGATTCAGGCGGAACTCAAGATGGTACCACTCACTATAATGAGGCAGGTGGAGATACTTTGAAGCGTCTGCTCCGGTGGTATCCATATTTTTAGTAGGTGCGCACAAATCTTTGGTCTAGATAAGCCTATTCACACAAAATATAGCCAAAAAAGGAATTAATAAAATATCAAACTTTATTAAGTAACAATGTAGACAAGAAGATTTTTAAAAGGCACAGTGCTCAAACACTAAATGCAGCACAAAACAGCAGGTGAGGAGGTAGAGATAACAAATATAGCATCACAAGTAAATAAGATAAATAGCAAATGTCCAACAGAACATAAGGGTAGTATAGGGCTGCAAAGTATAGAGACAGGTAAATATATTTTAACCCTATAGTGACCGAGCCAATTAATGACCAAGCCAAATTTTACAATTCTGACCAGTGACACTTTATATGGTTACAACTCTGGAACGCTTCAATGGATCCCACTGATTCTGAGACTGTTTTTTCATGACATATTGTACTTCATGATAGTGGTAAAATTTGCTCGATAAGACATGTTTATTTGTGAAAAAAATTGGCAAAAATGTTGACAATTTTGCAGTTTTAAAACTTTTAATTTTTATGCCCTTAAACCAGAGAGTTATGCCACACAAAATAGTTACAGGTCTGCTTTGCATCAGTACAATTTTGGAAACTTAATTTTTTTTGTTAGAAAGGATTAATAAATTTGACCAACGATTTCCATTTTTCAACAAAATTTACAAAACCATTTTTTTAAGAACCACATCACATTTGAAATGACTTTGAGGGGCCTATATGACAGAAAATACCCAACAGTGACACCATTCTAAAAACTACACCGCTCAAGGTGTTCAAAACTACATTCAAGAAGTTTAACACTTCAGTTGCTTCATGGGAACTGAAGCAATGTGGAAGGATAAAATGAACATTTAACTTTTTTCAGAAGAAATTTACTTTAGACCCAAACTTTTTATTTTCACAAGGTTAACAAAAAAAATTGGACCACAAAATTTGTTGTGCAAGTTCTCCTTAGTACGTGTATACCCCTTATGTGGGTGAAATCAACTGTTTGAGCTTACGGAAGGGAAGGAGCACCGTTTGAAATTTTGAATGCAAAATTTGCTGGAATTGAAAGCAGATGCCATGTCGCGTTTGGAGAGCCCCCAATATGCCTAAACTGTGGAAACCTCTACACAAGTTACCTCATTTTGGAAACCCCTCAAGGATTTTATTCAGGGGTATAGTGAGCATTTTGAATCCACAGGTACAACACATCATTTGATAACATTAGGCTGTCATATTGAATATGTTGTCAGTGTTGAGTGCAAGTGCTCATTACTCCAGTTTGCATCGGGTGCTCGGGTATTTATCAAATATCGTGGGTGCTCAAGTGACATGCTCGAGTCACCGCCCCGCATGTTTTGCATCTGTTAGAAACCCCCCCAAAAATGTGATGATCCCCGATACTCTGTGCATATTCGAGCATCTGATGCAAACTCAAGTAGCGAGCACTTGCGCTCAACATATATCAAGAACAAAAAAACCGACTGAAACACCAATAACTAGTCTGAGCAAGTGCTGTTACGCTCGTGCTCTGACTGGTTGGCGCGAGCGTGGGGGTTGTGGCCCCACTGTGCCACAAACCAGACTACCCTGGAAGGGGCGTGACTAAACAGCTACCTTGGTGTTCACTGGAGCCTCTGATGGTGAGGTCAGGCTTGTGCGGTAGGTAGCTGCCAGGTATCACTGCAGGGTGGTGTCTGGCTGTGGATGCTGATCCTACTGGAAACAACACTATGACAGGTGCGGGCAAGAGTCGACGGGTACAACTGGTACTATGGTGGGCACAGCAGGTACTCTTGGCAGACAGGCGGGCACGGCTGAGACTCAGGCAGACAGGTGGGCACGGCTTAGACAGGCAGGCAAGGTTGAGACACTGGCAGACAGGCGGGCACGACTGAGACAGAAGGGGCAGGAACTGACTAGGAAGGCACAGGAACACGGGCAGGTATAAATGGAGCAAGAGAACAGGTAAGGACCTGTTCAGACTGGAGAAGCTGGGGCTGGTTCAGGAAGGACTGAGACACAGACTGCAATGAGAGATATATGGTAACAAGTAGGAACCTGTTCAGACTGGTGGAGCTAGAACTGCAGGGAGCAGATCGGGAGTAGAACCGCAAGGTTATTTTTTGCGAAGTTCATGCATTAAAAGTGATGAGATTGATTTGTTCTTCGGGTCAGTACGATTACAGCGATACCAGATTTATTCGTTTTTTTATGCTTTGATACTTTGAGACTAAAATATTTTACAAAATTCAATTTGCTTTTGCATCGCCATATTTTGAGAGCTGTTTTTATTTTCCAAATGAGCCATTTTAGGACTTTCATTTTGCAAGACTTTCATGTTTTCATTTGTACCTTTTTTTACATATAACTTTTCAATCATTTTTTATTGCATTTTTTGGGTGTCGGTATGATGAAAAGCAACATTTTTGGCGTGTGTTTTATTATTGTTTTTACTGTGTTTGCCGTACGGAATAAATGACATTCCAGTTTGATAGATCGGGTTGTTCCAGACACAGCAATACCAATTATGTGTATATTCTTTTCTTTTAACTCAAACACTGTTTTTAATGGCAAAATGGCTGTTCGCGATATGTGTGCTTTTTTTTACTATCTTACATATTATATTTTACTTTTTTACTTAGTCCCAGTGTGAGACATGTATATTTTTTAGTTTGATAACTGGTCTCATACATTGCAGTATTTGTCTACTGCACTGCCTGAGATCTGTCAGTGTCTCACTGACACATCCTGTGACACTCTGCTGAAGGCCGGGATCACACATGCGAGAAACATGGATGAGTCTCTCATGTTAATACCCGGCACTGTCGCCTGCACTCGGGAGCCGAGCGTTCGGCTGCATGTATTTCTATGCAGTGCCGGGTATTAACATGTGTGATCCTGGCCTAATGCAGGATCTTACAGGCCACTGTACACTGGGATCATGTGATGACCTCATGGTAGCACCCATGATTACGATCCTGCCAAAAGAGGTCTTTTAACCCGCTTTTATCTACTTAGATACTGCTCTCGCTATTGATCGGATACAAACTGGCTGGGGCAGATACAGCTGTAATGTAATTCTCCATTAAAAATGGCGGTGAGGAATAAGGCACCTTAACCCCTTCTCGACATGCATCGTACATGTACTGCTCTGCAGGAGCTGTGTTCCAGCAAACAGCAGTACAGGTACGGCACACCGATCGTGCGGCCTCACGCTGAGTGTCGTGGCGATTGGGTGCAGGTGTCAGCTCCTCACGATATGGGCATTAATAAAGCATTTAACCCATCTGATGCCGCTTATCTTTGCCGCTGTAAATAGTGACAGCATTGCGCAGGGAACTCATTCCCTGCACGCTTCTATCAGGACAACGCTATTGTCCTGATGGTCTCCATGGAGACCTCCGGCTGCAAGATGGCGGCCGGATCCTGCAGGGAAGGTGGATTGTAAAAGTATTTTTTTTTAAATCCCCAAATAAAAAAAAATTTATATATTTTTCCAATAAATACATTTATTTATGTAAATAAAAAAATAATAAAAGGACATATATTTGGTATCGCTGCATCCGTAACGACCCGCTCTATAAAACTACCACTAGTTAACCCCTTCAGTGAGCACCGTTAAAAAAAATAAATTAAAAACGAGGCAAAAAACAATGCTTTATCATCATACTGCTGAACAAAAAGTGCAATAAAATGCAATAAAAAAGTCAAATGCAAATAAAAATGGTATCACTGAAAACGTTATCTTGTCCCGCAAAAAACAAGCCATCATACAGCTCCATAAGCAGAAAAATAAAAAATGTATAGCTTTCAGAATAAAGCGATGCAAAAATAATAATTTTTTCTATAAAATAGTTTTTATTGTGTAAAAACACCAAAACATAAAAAAATATAAATTGGGTATCGCTGTAATCATACTGACCCAAAAAATATCAATTTTATCACACTCAAAACGGTATAAAAACGGTATAAAAATCAAAAAGCAATTCTTGAATTGCTGGTTTTTGTACATTCTGTTTCCCAAAAATTGAAATAGAAAGCAATCAAAAAATGTAATGTGCCTGAAAATGGTGCCAATAAAAACGTCAGATCGTCCCGCAAAAAAACAAGCCCTCACGTGACTCTTTCGGGTCAAATATAGAAAAATTATAGCTCTCAAAATATGGTGGTGCAAAAACTAGTTTTCGCAATAAAAAGTGTCTTTTAGTGTGGGACAGAAGCCAAACATAAAAACCCAATATAAATCTGGTATCGCTGTAATCGCACCGACCCAAAGAATAAAGTCTCCTAATCACTTATACCACATGAAGAATAGAGTAAAAAATAAATAAAACCAATTCTTCACCAACTGTTGATTTTTTCATTCTGCCTCCCAAAGATAGCAGTAAGGCTGCTTTCACACATCAGTTTTTTGACGTCAGGCGCGATCCGGCGTGTTTTTAAAAAAACGGATCCGATACCGGATGCGTTTTTTTGTAATTGACTTTCATTAGCGCCGGATCGCGCCTAATGTCATTGCGTTTTTGGCCGGATTCGGCGGAAATGTCCATTCCGACGACCGGACAAAACGGTCACTGCAACGTTTTTTTTTTTCCGGACCCGCCTGATAGTGGCTGAATCGGCGCATCAGGCGGCCGGAAATAATACAAGTCTATGGAACCGGACCAGTCTTTTGTGCAATCCGTCAAAAGACTGATCCGGATTCTGGAAATCAAGGACTACTACTACTACTACTACTACTACTACTACATTTTCCACTGTCTCCGGACATGCGAACCTGCATTTTCCGGCTGCAAAACTTCTTTTTCCAGGTTCAAAAGTTCAGGTCGGATCCAGCAAAAAAAACTGATCAGTTGCATCAGTTTTTTCAT
The DNA here is from genome assembly GCA_009801035.1 of Oophaga pumilio. Classification (NCBI taxonomy): domain Eukaryota; kingdom Metazoa; phylum Chordata; class Amphibia; order Anura; family Dendrobatidae; genus Oophaga; species Oophaga pumilio. The sequence continues at coordinate 35,177 of VIAB01021358.1, forward strand.
TTCAGCGTCGGATCCGTCCCTACAGGCATTCGACGGATTATGCCTGACACAAAAAAACTGATGTGTAAAAGTAGCCTAAGGCTACATTCACACATTAGTTTTTTGACGTCAGGCGCGATCCGGCCTTTTTTTTAAACACCGGATCCGGCAAACTGAAATGCCGGATCCAGTTTTTTAACATTACTAAATATAGTGCCGGATCGAGCCGCATGGACCTGCGTTTCGTCCGTTTTTTGCCAGATCCGGCATCTGGTCTCATTCCGGCGTCTAGGAAAAACGGCTACTGCAACGTTTTTTTGTCTCCGGCCAAAAAGCCAGAAGGATCGGATCTGGCGCTTCCGGCCTTTGTTTCCAATGAAAGTCTATGAGCGCCGCAATGCACCGGATCTGGCAAAAGCCTGATCCGGTGGCCTGATCCGGTTTTTTAGTCTGAGAATACTTAATTAGCCCAGCCCACAGCAAACATATATGTGGGACCCTCTGCCATAGCCATGCAACCATCAAGGACGCTAGGAGCAAGCCACCAAAGAAGAAGGCAGGACAATTTGAACGAAGCAGCAGCAGCACCACCACCACCCACTGAAATGGAGTCCGGGGAACACCATGAAGTGGGACAGGAGGATACGGCAGCAGATGCCCGACGGTAAATATCACACACTCCATTCCCCAAAACTTTAACCAACTTTTGTGTTTCAGCCAGGGCCATGCAATCTCCATGTATTCATTGCATTTTTTTCTCTTTGTTCCACAGCAGACGCCATCGTAGAGCACAGGCAGCAGCAGCACCACCCACCGACATGGAGTCCAGGGGCCACCATGAAGTGGGACAGGAGGATACGGCAGCAGACGCCAGACGGTAAATATCACACACCCCATTCCCCAAAACTTTAACCAACTTTTGTGTTTCAGCCAGGCCCATGCAATCTCCATGTATTCATTGCATTTTTTTCTGTTTATTCCACAGCAGACTCCATCGTAGAGCACAGGCAGCAGCAGCAGCACCACCCACCAACATGGAGTCCAGGGGCCAACATGAAGTGGGACAGGAGGATACGGCAGCAGACGCCAGACGGTAAATATCACACACCCCATTCCCCAGAACTTTAACCAACTTTTGTGTTTCAGCCAGGGCCATGCAATCTCCATGTATTCATTGCATTTTTTTCTCTTTATTCCACAGCAGACGCCATCGTAGAGCACGGGAAGCTGAAGCAATGGAGTCCGGCCGGCAGCAGCAGGACAGTAGATCTTCTTCTGGGAGCCCTCCCTCGTATCGGCAGTGTTTAGCGGTAAATTGTTTTTTTTTTTTTTATTTCACAATCCATCTCTGGGATATCAATTAATTTTTTTTTTTTTATAACAGGAATCTGAACCTGAGGAGCTCCCAGAAGAAGAAGGAAGGGGTGGACAGATACCCGAAGTGGGCTCGCAATTCGTAAGTTTCCTGCATCCATCGCTGAAACACAACATCACACTACACACAACACATAGAAAAAAAATACAGACTTCACACTGCACACAACACATGCCTACATCAAAGCACATAATTTTTTTTTGTTTTCATAGTCTTCCCCATCTGGTGCTTAAAGAGGTCCTCGCAGTGCCTCCCAGAGTCGGCGTGAGCAACGCGGCGGTCTACATCCTGTAAGTATATATTTTTTTTCTTTTACATTTAATTTTCTAGGTTTTTGGTTCCTTAAAATTCTTTCTAGTTTTGAGGCTAATGTTTTGTTTATTTCTCATTTTCTTTTAGGCTTCACAGCGTGCTCCCGACT
>VIAB01021359.1:24053-40951 GCA_009801035.1 Oophaga pumilio
CACTATATGACTTCAGAAGGAGTAGGAGATGCTACCTCCACTATTCAGTTTCCTCAGCACAAAGCAGAATGATTCCAATAAAGGATGTTCTCTATGTTCCCAGCATTGAAAGCAATCTTCTGTCAGTTAAGAAGCTCACGCAAAAGGGGAATGTAGTTACTTTTAAAGATAACAGCTGCATCATCTCAAAGAAGGGTCACACTCTTGCAGAAGGGAAAATCCAAGATAAACTTTATCAATTAAAATGCAAAGAGAGAGTACAGTGCTAGACAAGATCTGCATAAGAACTGTATCCATGTATGGTACAGACGTCTTGGGCATAGAGACCCATAAGCAGTAGGAAAGCTAGCTCAACTTGCAAATGGTATTGAAATCAACCAGTGTAGTCAAATGATGAACTGCACTAGCTGTCTTAAAGGGAAAATGTCCAGAAAATCCTTTCCTAAAATATGCACCACTAGATCTGCACAGTCTCTGGATCTGATACATACAGATGTATGTGGCCCAATGAGTGTTCAAACTCCTAGCAAGAAGAGATATTTTGTCACATTTATTGATGAATACTCCAGATATACAGTCGCCTATCTGCTTCACAGTAAGGATGAAGTTCCACAGAAACTTGAAGAATATCTTGCAGTAGTGTTTAACAAATTTGGAAGAATGCCAAAAGCCCTGCGTGCAGATAATGGAGCCGAATATACAAGTGGTAGGTGCAAACCATTTTGAAAAAGAATGGAATCGTGTTCCAAACTACCAGTCCATACAACCCAGAACAAAATGGCTTGGTAAAGAGAAAGAACTGTACTCTCTTTGAAAGTGGAATAGGTATGTTGTTTGATGCGAATCTACCTGCAATGTGTTGGGGAGAAATCATCACGACAGCTTGCTATCTTCAAAACAGAGTGCCAGGTAAAGCCACAAATAAAACTCCTTATGAGCTGTGGAACTGCGAGAAGCCTAATCTGAAGCACCTCAGGATATTTAGAAGCAAAACGTTTATGTATGTTCCTAAAGAAAAATGCAGCGCCCCCAGGGCCGTGGGGTACTCGGTCCAAATCAGACAGTTCTTTGGGAGGCAATTCACAGCAGCAATGACCCGGTCCATGGCCCTGGGTGTGCAATAAAATGTGGAGATAAAGATTATAGGGGATTACGTCATGACGCCACCCGTGGTGTTCGGCAATAGATGGCCGACGCTGTGATACAGGTCCACTGGGGCAATTGGTGACACAGCAGAGATGATACAGCTCTCCACGTGCAGAGCTAGGCCCCAGGGCAGTTATAGGGTTCGTGGACGTTGGGTTGCAGGACTGAGGGTGCGAGAAATGACTGGAAGACACAAGTAATGTAGTTTCCTTTACCTTTACTTGATGGTTAAAGATGCAGACCGGGGCCCTGAAAACAGATGGTAATGGAGATCCAGGCAGCCTGGAAGCAATTTAGGATCCACCAGCCAGGTGGGTTTGGAGGCCTTCATACTGCGCTGTTCTCTGAGGTCCTTGCTACTTAAAGCTATGCCCGGGCCTCTTTCCTCTCTAGTCCTTTAGTCTTTGCCCGTATGGCAGGCAGCTCGAGCCTATCAACGGTATCACTCCTCATGGCAACTCCGGGCTCTCATATGCTCCTGTGCCACCGGGTGATAGATGGGGCCAGGAGAGCTGCAGTCCACTGCCCTTCAGATTTAGCTGCCGGGAATTCAAGTACCCGCGCAACCACGGACTCCGGTGTCCGGTTTCTAGCGCTCAACTCTGGGGTGAGCATGGCTATAGCTCCACTCCCCAGAGCATCCTACACTTCTTCTCTCTTCTCTCACTCTCACAGCTCTCCCTAACCTCGCCTCCAGGCCAGAACTTATAGGGCAGCTCCCCTGAAACCAGGTGTTAAAGCTCCCCCTTCTGGTCTGGAGTCAGGAAAAGTGCTGGATGCTGGTGTTATCTGGTAAGTGGACCCTCCTTGCTTCCAGGCATGACATCACTCCCTGTGAGGGAGACAATGCCACTGTGGTAACTGGACTCCTTGGGTGCCACATTCCACCCTAGTAAAATTCAGTACTCCTGTACTGAGGAAACATAAACATATTAACAAGTGAACAATCATAACTGTTTACAAGATTGCAAAAATAAAAATTACAAAAACCAAAGCTCAAAAATAGTCCTGGTGATGATTAGTCCATGCGTCATGGTCCATTGTTCATTCTTGAGCCAGTATACAAGTATTGACCTGGTCACAACGAGTCCAGTGACCCAATCATCCACTAAATCAAGTAAAATAGGATTGCTCAAAAGTTCTTACAGAGTCTCTGTAGGCTCATATGCTTAACGGTTGCAATTATACACATTATTAACTTATTTACATTTTAGTCCCCATACCGGGCTGGGACCTGACCTCTCATTCTATGGGTAGATCTACACAGTACTGGTGCCTCTAATGACCTAGCCTGGCCTAGTGCGTTTGTTGTTAATGTTGTGGAACCTACTAGTGTCTGTGCTACTGGTAAGCCTGCATCTTACTGGTAAACTGGGCAGCCATCTGCAACTTCTTAGACTCATCATGGGTCCGACAGATTCACCACTAGCAGGGAGCAGATTTTAGCATTCCACTGCAGATGTGGCATCTGTTACTTGAGTCTCTGCTGCTTCATGTGCAGTAGGTTGGGGAAAGATCAAGACCAGTACTAGGATGGCTTGAATCACCTGCGTCCAATACCAGAGAAAGTCTCCAAGAATGTTATGGATCTTCTCTTCCACCTCTTCTGTAGGGTGAGGGTCATCTTGGTCTTCCTCTTTGTTTCTCAGTTGGTCAGGGCATACTTTCAGATGATCCCTCGACACTGCCGCTGAGGTTTCTCCTCCATACTTACTGATGAGGCACACCTTGGTGTTATCAAAATCTGAAGGTAAAATGGTGTATAGCTCAGCTTCCCACTGGTTGTCTAGTTTGTGAACTCGTCTCTTCCTTTTGAAGACCTGCTCTCCTGGTACTAAAGGAGTAGCTGGAGCTTGTTGGTTGTAGCTCTTTTCCTGTCTCTGTCTGACTTGGGACAAACTTAGTTCCACGCACTCTTGCACTTTACGGTATTGCTGCTGTCACTCTGTATCCCAGTCGGCATCAGGTGATGTCATCTCAGGTGTTACGACTCCCATGTCCAAGTCAATGGATAACTGGCCAGGTCTCGCCTTCATCAGGTAGGCCGGGGTGCAGTTGGTGGAGTTTACCGGGATATGGTTGTATAGATCTACCAAATCTGGCAACTTCTCTGGCCACAGGTTTCGCTCTTCCAGGGGCAAGGTCTTCAACAGATCAATTACCACCTGGTTCATTTTCTCGCACATGCCATTTGTCTGTGGATGGTACGGCGTCATCCTGATTTTCTTGCTGCTGTACAGATTACAGAACTCCTGGAACACTTCTGCCTCAGAGGCTGGACCTTGGTCGGTAAGCACTTGTTCAGGGTAACCGTTCGGTGGACAAAAGTGTTCCTGAAATGCTTTGGCTGCTGTCTTCACTCTTTGGTGTTTGATAGGCATGACTACCAAGAACCTCTAGTAATGGTCAACGATGGTCAGAGCGTAGGTGTAGCCAGTCGCACTCGGAGTCAACTTCACGTGATCTAAAGCTACCAGTTCAAGCGGCTGCTTCGTGATGTTCGGCTGTAATGGGGCTCGCTGGCTGTTATGGTCTTTCCTGCGCAGGTTGCATGGGCCACATTCATGGCACCACCTCTCAATGGCTTTCCTCATGCCGACCCAGTAAAATCTCTCACCAAGTAGGATCTCCAACTTCTTTCACCCAAAGTGTCCTGCTCCATCGTGGTACACTTCTAAAACCATTGGCGCATCCCGCTTTGGGACAACCACCTGCCAGACCAGTTTGTGTGTGCACGAGTTGATGTTCCTCTGACACAGCTTCCCCTTATAGATGAACGGCTTGTCATTCTTCTTCCACAACTGCTGTGTTTCCTGTGGAGCATCTGGACCAGGGTGTGAGTCAGCTTGTGTCAGCAACTCCTTTAATAGGCGGTCTGCTGGGTCACTATCCTGCATCTCTGTCCACTCATGGTGGGGCAATGGGTTAAACGTGGCCTCTTGCACGACATAGCGCTTGTTCCTCATGCAATGGGAGCACTGGGTCGCCTCGTGGTGGTGGAAGGCTGGTAACTCGATTTCTTCTAGCTCTTTAGGGTCTTCTTCCCCGTTTGGTAAATTGGGCATCGTGGACAGCGCATCAGCATTAGTGTTCTTATGCCTCGCTCGGTACTTGATGGTAAACTCGTAGTTGGACAGCTGGGCCATCCATCGCTGCTCCAGCGCACCCAGCTTTACCGTTTCAAGGTGGGTTAGTGGATTATTGTCCGTATAAATGGTAAAATTTGCTGAAGCCAGGTAGTGCTTGAAGCTCTCCATTACCGCCCAGACTATGATGAGAAACTCCAGTTTAAAGGAACTATAGTTGTCGTGGTTCCTTTCAGTGGGCCGAAGCTTCCTGCTGGAATAGGCATTCTGCTCCCAACCCCATGTTGCTGGTGTCAGTGTAAAGTATAAACGGTTGGTCATAGTCAGGGTAGCCTGTGAGAGCCAATTTCAATCGGGTGAAGGATTCTTCTATCCTGTTGTTCCACTCGAATGGAGGACTCTTGTTCTTAGCCTTCTTGGATTGGCCCACTAGAAGGTCTTGCAGGGGTGCAGCTACTTTGGTGAAGTCCTTGATGAATCTCCTGTAGTAACCCACCAACCCAAGAAACTGGCGTACTTTATGAATGGTGTTGGGCCTTTGCCAACGGTGACTTTGTCAGGGTCTGGTGCCACACCTTTGGCACTTAGCACGTGACCTAGGTACTGCACTGTAGGCTTCAAAAGGTGACATTTGGGTGGCTTCACTTTCAGGACAAAGTTGGACAGGGCTTCGAACACCTCGGCCAGGTGCTTCGTGGTCTTCATAGGTTTTTGAGAGGACGATAATGTCATCCAGGTAGAGCTGAATTGTTTCGAAGTTTTTATGTCCTAGGCAGCATTCCATTAACCGCTGGAACATCCCCGGTGCACTGCAGAGCCCGAATGGCATGTAGTTGAACTCGCAGAGGCCCATTGATGTCGTAAACGCTGTCTTCTATCTGTCTGCTTCTGCCACGGGAACCTGCCAATACCTACTGGTGAGATCTAAAGTGGAGAAGTAGTTAGCGGATCTTAGAGCAGCTAATGATTCCTCAATTTTGGGTAACAGGTAGGCATCCTTTTGTGTAATGCGGTTAACCTTCCTGTAGTCAACACACATTCTCATGGTACCATCTTTTTAACAAGGACTACTGGAGCTGCCCAAGGGCTACAACTATCTCTGATTACCCCAGTCTCCTTCATCTCCCGTAACATACCCTTGGTACACTGATAGTGAGCTGGGGGTATAGGTCAGTACTTCTCTTTAATAGGCGGATGATCTCCGGTGGGGATATGATGTTGGAATCCTTTTGCCTGCCCAAAGTCTAGAGGATGTTTGCTGAATACCCGTTCATACTCTCGAGCCACCCGATAAACCCCATGCTTTTGGTGCGAAGGGGTTGAGTCAGTTTCTATGTGTAGCTTCTGACATCAATCCTCCAGCTGCCCCTCAGAGCCATTGTCCTCCGACAGATCGGATGGAAGCAAGGGTTCCACTGCCTCTATTGCACTATTATTGACAGTCAACAGCTTAGCAAGGGTGGCATACCGGGGTAAATGGACCTCTTTCTCCCCACAATTCAAGATGCGTATCGGTACCCGTCCCTTGCAGACATCGACTACCCTTCTGGCGGTCAGGATGGTGGACCTACTATCAGAGTACACGTGTTCTACCAGTGCCTGGTAATCTTGACCCCTGAGGCCTATTGCTGCCCGACACCAAATTAACATTCACTCCTAGAGGGTTTTGCCATGGGGAATGGATCACTCACTCTGACACGGCTGACTTGTCCACCAGACAACTCTACCTGTTGTCTCTGCATCAGGGCTCTGATTTCCTTTTGCAGGACATGCTGCTGACTTGAACTGGCGGTCTCGGCTACCTGTTGCAACAAAACAATAATTTCTCCAAGACAATTCTCTATTACATTGGTGCCTAGAGTAATCATAGGATGGCATTCTCGTTTGTCAATATCAACTACAATCAAACCTTCCGACTGCAATTCTACTTGGCCAACGTTAATGGTCACCTCTTTATACCCCACCTGAGGCAAGGGCTGACCATTACTGGCAAAGATGTTAAAGTGTTCATCTGGGCTGCGGGTAATGTCTGAATCAGCCCAGTACCTTTTAAAAAGGATATATGGCATCATTGTCACCTGGGAACTGGTGTCCAATAAAGCGTTCATCGAGATGCCATCAAGCACAATGGGCAGGACTGGCTGCCCTCCCACGTACTTGTCTTGCCTGCTTTGTGGGCCTGGTTGTCTTACTCCTGGGGGTTGGTCCTCTGCTCCAGGGTTTGCTCATTTAAATTGCAGAATCTTGCGATGTGCCCTGCCTTGTTGCAGCGGTGACAGATTGGCCGTCTGTCCTGGTCGTAGCGATCATTGTCTCTCCCTCTGGTCAGTGGGATTCTCCTCTGCCGTCGCCGTGGGACGTCATCTGGACTGGAGGCCAGCTGGATTTTCTCCTTTGGGGACACTTGCATGGACTGCATGGTTTTGGTTAGTGCAGCCACACCTTTGGCCAGCTCCTGGACTTGGAGACGTAAGCCTGCAGAGGAGTCATTATCTATGGTCTGCGCGTCGGCCTCAATGGTAGTCTGAGGAAAGGATGATGCTGTTTTTCCTGTGTCTGTATGAGAGAAGCAGCCTGCTGTAGATGCTGCACAGATAGACACACAAATGATTTATTACTGATCTATTAAGCTTATCATAAATTGTTTTTGATTGTTCCTGAATAAAGAAGCTCTGTTGTCGCACACTTGGAGAGTATCCTGAATAATCCTCTGCCAACATGGCTACTACAGGTTGATTGAAGAGAATTTTTCCAGTTTGGCTTCCCCTTGAACTCACTCTACAAAATGTAAGGATTCAATTAAAGTCAAATGGATCTCTGAAGCCCAGCAGGCTTTCCCAAACTGAAAGCAAGCTCTGTGAGCCGAGCCAGTTTTAATAACACCAGATTTTCAAAAAAGTTTCTTATACAAGCTGAGGTGGATGTAAAGGTGGTACTGTCACAAGTGAGGGGAGAACAGCATCTTGTTTTTTGCTTGAGTAAAACATTGAAGACACAAAGCCCATGTTCGCAACCAAACAATCGCTTTACTCACAGTAGTTTTCCCCGGAGCACAGAGAGAGCCATCAGCTTGTTGACCCTCTGCCCTTTTATACCAAACCTAAGCATTGCATGTGATTAACCACAATCATCACAAACACTTTATTTTGTACCATTTATGTTTTCCTTTTTTGGTTTATATACAGAATAAATAAAGTTGATTGTGGCCAGTTGCATGCTGCCTGGTGTGAATTGTGTCTTGCAGTGCCTAAAGCACCTGTCTGACCTGGGAGATGGCGATCCTGTGAGCCAATCCCTTAACCCGTCATAATATATTGCTCTCATTGATATATACTGTTGCTCAGTATGTTATACATCTATAGTCATTTGGAGCCTGGGAACCAATAGCCTGATGAACATACATATATAAAATGGAACAAAAAATAACCAAATAATTACTTTTAAATAAAGCATGGTTTCTCCATAGCATATTTGCATTTCTATGATTGCTTGGGTATGAATCAAGAAATTATAGAGATGCTTGGGCATTAAACTAGTCTGTTTAAATTAAGAAAAGAAAACAGTAATTATTTTGTAGCTTTTGGGTGGTAATTAGTAAGTAATTGGGGTTTAGGCCAGTGTTTTGTTCTTGTACTTGGGACAGCAGCTATGTGCTGCAGCTAAGTTATCTCAGTTATATCAGCACTTTCTGGTGAAATGTACAGCAATAATCCTCCCAGGGAACTTTGCAAGTTCTGCAGAATTGAACACATTACTTTCCTATTTTTTATCATTATACTTCTACTACTTAACATAATGATGCGCTACTCAATTTAGATCCATTTTAGAAAAATAATATCTTAAGCAAATAACATAATAATCTTTATATAGCACTAACATATTTTGCAGCGCTTTACAGTTTGCACACATTATCGTCGCTGTCCCCGATGGGGCTCACTATCTAAATTCCCTATCAGTATGTTTTTTTGGAGTGTGGGAGAAAACCAGAGAACCCGGAGGAAATCCATGCAAACACGGGGAGAACATACAAACTCCTTGCAGATGTTGTCCTAGGTGGGATTTGAACCCAGGACTCCAGCGCTGCAAGGCTGCAGTGCTATCCACTGAGCCACCATGCTGCTCCACATTTGTGAAAAAGTATAAGGTTACAGATGGTCTTTATTCTGCTGCTTCATTTAACCCCTTAACGCGTAGAGGGCTCAGGAGTAGAGATGAACAAACCCAAACTTAAATATTAATTTAAAGGGAACCTGTTACCTTTAATTATACCTCACCTGTGGGGCGGTCCAGTCCAAGGGGTGTTGCTGGTCTGATCCTGCTCCTCCCTTCTTCTTGTGATGCTGTCCTCCTTGCTTCATGTGGATGATGCATCCCAACATCATCCACAGTCTCCCCGACATCGCACTCCTGTGCAGGCGTACTTCTCTTCCCTGACTAGGGTAGAGCAAAGTACTGCAGTGCGCAGGCACTGGGAAAGGTAAAAGACCAGCGACATCACTCAGACCAGACCGCACTGAAGGTGAGTATAATAAAAGGTCTTTTTCTTCTCTTACAGGTTGGGTTGGGGGCAGATGTACAGCATTATAGAATCCTGAATATTGGGCCTGAAAGGTGGTGGCCGTGTCTTACATCGGTCAACCCTGGTGACAGGTTCGCTTTAAACAGTTAGTTAAAAACTGCTCTTAGACTTCTCCCAGAAGTACATTGCAATGTTCGAAGTTTTGGGGGAGAGAGATGTTTTCCAGCTCAAAAGTTTGAGTCCTCATTGTTTTCAATATAGTTTGGGTTCTGGTTCAAGTTCTGACACAGTTCGGGTACCCAAACCAAATTTTGGAAAAAAGTTTGGGCCATGTGCCAGATCCTGAACTTCCACGGGTCTGCTCATCCCTACTCAGAAGCTGAACTCTCTATACATGCAGCAGATACTGGATATATTAAATATCCAATATCTATCTCTAAATGACAAGGCCAGAGATCTCTTACTGCATCTGTTAACCATTTAAACACCGCTGTCAATCTCTAGTAGTGGCCTTTAAACGGCACCCTGCGACACAGTCGTGGGACATTGATGGATTACTCTGACAGCCAGGGGCCTTTTGCTGAGCTTCAAAGGAGACTCAGATTTAGGCATCCTTCCCACATCCTGGTGATTTCTGTACTGGAAAAACCTGTACTGGTGAAATCTGTGCTCCGTGTCCGTTTGCCATCCATGTTTACTTATGTGACTGTGTGTTCTGGCACTGTCCATGTCCGTGTGTCCTTGTGCTGTGGGTGTGACACATATAAAATTCAGCATAGAAATTAAAGAGTTTTATGTAATAACCCCTTTCTGAATCGGGCATAATAGTACACCAATGTCGGACTCCCCTGGTTTGGTGCAGGCTCCGGGCGTGCTGAGCCTGAACCTTTCCAGGCACATGTCATCTGATAAATGCCTGATGTATCGAGATCCACCCGAAGCTGTTAACTAGTAAAATGTCGTTGTCAATTTCTGACAGCGGTATTTAACTTGCGCTTACCGGAAGAGTGTCACTAATCCCGCCCATCAGTGCCGCGTCACATGATCGTGGGTCACCGATGGGTTGGCATGACAACCAGAGGTCTCCAGCATATGGTCGGCGCTCATAGCAAGTGAGCATTTGTGCTACATACAGGCGATCTAATTGTGTGTAGCAGAGGCGATCAAAGTAGTGCAGCTTCTAGTCTCCCATGGAGACTATTGAAGCATCCAAAAAGTAAAAAAAAAGTTTTTAAAAATATTATATTTCGCCCCAAAATAAATATTCAAAAATAAATATTTAAAATAAAACAGTAAAAAAATCAAATATACACATATTTTGTATCTCCACGTTCAGAATAGCCTGATCTATCAATATAGAAAAAGAATTAACCCAATCGCTAAACATGGTAATGAGAAAAAAAGTCAAAACATCAGAATTACATTTTTTTGCCACTACATTGCAATAAAATGTAATAACGGGTGATCAAAAGATCATATCTACACCAAAATGCTATCATTAAACACGTCAGCTCAGCACACAAAAAATAAACCCTCACCCAGTCCCAGATCATAAAAAATGGAGATGCTACAGGTCTCGGAAAATGGCGCCATTTTTTTTTTACCAAACTTTGGATTTTTTTCAGCACTTAAATAAAAAGGAACCTAGACATGTTTGGTGTCTATGAACTTGTAATGACCTGGAGAATCATAATCGCAGGTCAGTTTCAGCACTTAGTAAACATGGTAAAAAAAAAATCTGTGGAATTGCACTTTTTTTGCAATTTCACAGTACTTGGAATTTTTTCCCATTTTTCAGTGCAAGATATGTTAAAACCAATGGTGTTGTTCAAAACTACAACTTGTCCTGCAAAAAGCAAACCCTTACATGTTCATATTGATTTAAAAATAAAAAAGCTATGGCTCTGTTAAGAAGGGGAGGAAAAAACGAAACCGCAAAAACTAAAATACCTCTGGTCATGAAGGGGTAAAGATATTCAAAACTAGAGATAGATAGCAATAAGGAAGATTATAGATAGATATAAATATGTCAGTATGATTTCTAATCAGTGCTTTGCGTGCTTATTCTTCATTTCTTGTATTTATTTTTTAAATAAAGAATTTAAAAAAATGGCGAGGGGTCTCCCATAATTTTCATAACCAGCTAATGGAAAGTCAATGACTTGAGTGCTGATGTTAATATTCTGGAAAGAGGCCAGTAGCTGAAAAGGTTCCCAGGCTATTAATATAATCTCACAACTGTTTGATTATCTTTTGCTGACCTTTTGCTGGTTATAATAGGGAAGACTCCCCAAAAAATGATTGTGGGTCTCCGCTATGCAGACAGCTATGGGCTGATATTAATAGCCTAGGAAGGGCCCATGGATATTGGCCTCCTCCCAGACACAGAGCATCAGCTCTCAGCCCAATCAGAAATGGCACATCCATTAGATGTGCCAATTTAGGCATTTGGCCTCCGTTTTTCCCACTTGCCATCGTGCGGTGACAAATGGGGTAATAGTTGTGGGGTTTATGTCAGTGTCAGATGATTTATGGCTGCTGACATCAAGCCCAAAAGTTAGCAATGGAGAGGTGTCTATAAGACACCCCCATTACTAACTCCATAGTCAAATGTAGTAAAGACACATGCAGAGTAAATTACTTTCATTGAAATAAACAGAGTCCTTTATTTGAAATACAAACAACCCCAACCCTCTTTTACCAATTTATTCAACAAAAATAAAACTAAAAAAGCTAAATGGCACTCACGTTTCTGCCAAAAAGCCATTAGTGGCTGTGATGACTCCTGGAATGGACCCTCTGGGTCTCGATACCGACCAACCCTGGGCGAGCTGACCTAGTGAGAACCACCCCCTATACAAGGAGTGTCAGGGGCCGGCCCAGGGGGATAAAGTACCACGACTGCTGGTACCAGGTGGCCGGCTCAGAGAAGACAGGATTACGCAGAGTACATGGTAGTGCAAGGCGTGTGCACGCAGAATTCAGGACAGTGCAAAGTGTGTACACGAGGGTACGCAGAGTACAGGACAGTGAAAAGCGTGTACACAAGGGTACGCAAAGTACAGGACAGTGCAAGGCGTGTACACATAGAGTACAGGACAGTGCAAGGCATGTACACGAGGGTACGAAGAGTACAGGACAGTGCAAGGCGTGTACACACAGAGTACAGGACAGTGCAAGGCATGTACACGAGGGTACGAAGAGTACAGGACAGTGCAAGGCGTGTACACACAGAGTACTGGACAGTGCAAGGCATGTACACGAGGGTACGAAGAGTACAGGACAGTGCAAGGCGTGTACATGAGGGTAAGCAACAGACAGGAGCGCGTATAGCGTGCGCCAAGAGGCATGCTAGGGTAAGAGGCAAAACAGAGCGTGCTCTGGGAAGCACGCCTGGGTACAAGGCCAGGCAGAGCGAGCGCTGGAAAGCGGGCCTGGGTGCAAAACAAGGTAGGGTGCGCGATGCTGAGCCCCGGCGCCAGAGGAATGCGGTGAGAGCGGCATGACAGTGGCCATGTCCCATAATGATCCAGATGGTTTGATGAGCAGTCACATTAGTGATGAAACCGCTCTAAACGCCAACCAGAGCACACTGAGCTGAGCATGGGAATATGGGAATATGGGAATATAGCAAGGCAGAGCGCGTGCTGGGAAGCACGTTAGAGCACAAGGCAAGGGACCTGAGTACAGAGAGCAGCCAAGCAGGAGCCAAGTAGGTCGAGCTAGGAAGCACAACAATAATAAGGCGCCACCTACAGGAAGAGGCAGCCTGATATAGGGCAAGTGGGCTGGGACTTCCGGGTCAGGTCCTCCAGGACCATAGAGACGTCAGAGATGGAGCAGCCGTAATCAGGCTCAGAAGCGCATGCGCGCTGGACAAGGATCTGGAATTGAGTGAACAGCCACATTCACCGCATTCCTCTGGCGCCGGGTCTCAGCGCCAGACGTCATCACGTCGAGTGCGCATGCGCACTTTCCGTGCGCACTCGACGTGATGACGTCGGGCGCTGAGCACCGGCGCCAGAGGAATGCGGTGAGAGCGGCATGACAGTGGCCATGTCCCATGATGATCCAGATGGTTTGATGAGCAGTCACATTAGTGATGAAACCGCTCTACACGCCAACCAGAGCACACTGAGCTGAGCATGTGAACTCTGCGTGTGACTGGCGGTGATGTACTTTAAAGTCTGTATCTTCTTTATCTAGCTAAATGCTTTGAAAAACTGCTACAAATATATGGTAGCTCCTGCTCATTTCTGAAAGCTTTCTAATCCAATTTCCCTTATCTCAGTGCTAGGGCTCCTGCAGATGAGCATATAAATTGGGCATGTATTGTCTGATTTTTGATAATTTACCACACGGACAGTACATCGACTCATGTCATTCAATAGGGCTGTTCAGATTAATAATTTTTTCCTTGAACCGAGTGTGTCCATGAGGATAATAAATCACAGAATCCATTACTTTTGGCCACATGCATGCATTCAGTGTTTGGTCAGTGTTTTATATCAGTATCTGTAAGCCAAAACCATGAGTGGGTGATAAATACAGAAGTGGTGACGTGTTCCTATTAGGCAGGGGTCAGACATGCGAGAAACTCACACGAGTCTCGCTTGTCAATACCCGGCACTGCCGCCGACACTCGGACCGGAGTGTGCAGCAGCATAGAAATACATGCAGCCGCATGCTCCTGTCTGAATGTAGGCGGAGGTGCCGGGTATTAACCCCTTTCTGCCATTGGACGTACTATCCCGTCCATGTGCCCTGAGACTTAACTCCCAAGGATGGGATAGTGCGTCATATGCGATCAGCTGCGCTCATGGGGGGAGCGCAGCTGATCGCGGCCGGGTGTCAGCTGATTATCACGGACCGCTCCCGGCACTTTAACCCCCAGCACACTGCGATCAAACATGATCGCAGTGTACTGGGGGCACAGGTAAGTATCGCGTAGGGAGGGGGCTCCCTGCGTGCTTCCCTGAGAACCTCAGAGCAGCATGATGTGATCGCGCTGTTCCAAGGGTCTCTTCCCTGCAGGACCCCGTATCCAAGATGGCCACGGGGTCCTTCTGGGTCCTGCAGGGAGGCGGCTTCCTCAGTGCCTGCTAAGAGCAGGCGCTGAGAAAGCCTCCAGCACTGCCTGTCAGATCGCTGGTCTGACAGAGTGCTGTGCAAACTGTCAGAGCAGCGATCTGACATTATATAGTGATGTCCCACCTTGGGACAATGTAAAAATGTAAAAAAAATAAAAATTAACATGTGTAAAAAAAATTTCCCAAATAAAGAAAAAAAAAAGTATTCCCCAATAAATTCATTTCTATGTAAATAAAAGAAAAACAATAAAAGTACACATATTTAGCATTGCCACGTCCGTAACGACCCGCCCTATAAAACTGTCCCACTAGTTAACCCCTTTAGTGAAGCCCTTAAAAAAAAGGCAAAAAAACAATGCTTTATCATCATACCGCCGAACAAAAAGTGGAATAACACGCGATCAAAAAGACGGATTTAAATAAACATGGTACCACTCAAAATGTAATCTTGTCCTGCAAAAAAAGAGTAGCCATACAGCATCATCAGCAAAAAAATAAAAAAGTTATAGATCGTAAAATAAAGCGATGCAAAAATAATTATTTTTGATATATACCGTATTTTTCGGACCATAAGACGCACTTTTTTTCCTCCAAATTTGGGAGGAAAGTGTGGGTGCGTCTTATGGTCGGAATGTAACGTGGGGAGGGGGGCAGCGGTGGAGTGAGATCGCAGGAGGCAGGAAAATATCCCCTCTGCTGCAGGAATCCAGCGCTGGGGAAACCACTGGTCCCGATACTTAAGTGCAGTGAATATTCATTAGCCGCTTCCCCGCCCACCTATCAGCTGAGCAGTGAGCGGGGAGCAGCAAATGACAGAGCCACACGGTTCCCCAGCGCTGGATTCCTGCAGCAGCTGGGGAGATGTGTGTTGGAAGAGAAGGAGGCGGCAGGAGCAGAGTGCAGCAGGAGGCATCGCATACCTGACAGCACAGGAGCTGTGCTGATGCGATGCTGAATGCTCTGTGGAGGACCTGTTATGAGGTCATGAAGAGGGCGGGCTGGAGCATCACATGACCACACAAAGCCCTGCCTCTTCATGATGTCATCACAAGTCCTGCAGACACACTATACAAGAAAAAAATAATTAAAAGGTTAGTAATGACAGCACATAAAAAAGCACTCTGCCATCCTGTGGTGGACTATAACTCCCAGCATGCCATAGGATCTGCAGGACATGCTGGGAGTTATAGTTCTCCCATGGGATCTTAAAGCAGCACTCCAGTGTTATCAGTGCTGGAGTGGTGTTTTAAATATAAGCCCCGTGCCCCCATTCTCATACTCACCCTCCAGCATCTTCACATAGTACTTTACAGACACCACACTGGTCCCGCAGCACCATCTCCTACCCATAGCTTCCAACATAATAACATACTATTATATAGAATAAAACCACATATAATAGTATGTTATTTATGTTATTAAATATTTTACCACATTTTTTGCTTCAAATATATTTTTCCCTATTTTCCACCTCTAAAACCTGGGTGCGTCTTATAGTCAGGTACGTCTTATAGTCCGAAAAATACGGTAATTGTTTTTATTGTATAAAAGCGCCAAAGCGTAAAAAAATGATACAAGTGAGGTATCTCTGTAATCGTATTAACCCGAAGAATAAAACTGCTTTATCAATTTTACCACATTCGGAATGGTATAAACGCCCCCCCCAAAAGAAATTCATGAATTACTGTTTTTTGTTCATTCTGCCTCCCAAAAATCATACTAAAAAGCGATTAAAAAATGGCATGTGCCCAAAAATGGTACCAATAAAAACATCAACTCGTCCCGCAAAAAATAAGACCTCTCATGCCTCTGTGGGCCAAAATATGTAAAAATTATAGCTCTCAAAATGTGGTGATGCCAAAACTATTTTTTGCAATAAAAAGCGTCTTTTAGCGTATGACAGCTGCCAAACATAAAAACCCGCTATAAATAGTAAATCAAACACCCCTTTATCACCCCCTTAGTTAGAGAAAAATAATACAATTTAAAAAAAATATTTATTTCCATTTTTCCATTAGGGTTAGGGTTCGGGTTAAAGATAGGGTTAGGGTTGGAATTAGGGTAAGAGATGTGTTAGGGTTAGGTTTGTGGTTAGGGTTATGATTAGGGTTGGGACTAGGGTTAGTGGTGTGTTGGGGTTAGGGTTGGAGTTAGAATTGGGGGGTTTCCACTGTTTAGGCACATCAGGGGCTCTCCAAACGTGACATGGCGTCTGATCTCAATTCCAGCCAATTCTGCACTGAAAAAGTCAAACGGTGCTCCTTCTCTTCTGAGCTCTGCCATGCACCCAAACAGTAGTTTACCCCACATATGGGGTATCAGCGTACTCAGGACAAATTGCACAATAACTCATGGGGTCCAATTTCTTCTGATACTCTTGGGAAAATAAAAAATTGGGGGCAAAAATATCATTTTTGTGGAAAAAAATATGATTTTTTATTTTTATGGCTCTACTTTATAAACTTGTGTGAAGCACTAGGGGGTTCAAAGTTCTCACCACACATCTAGATAAGTTCCTTGGGGGGTCTAGTTTCCAAAATGGGGTCATTTGTGGGGGTTTCCACTGTTTAGGCACATCAGGGGCTCTCCAAACGCAACATGACGCCAACAGACTATTCCATCAAAGTCTGCAATGCAAAACATCACTCCTTCGGTTCCGAGCTCCGACGTGTGCCCGTACAGTAGTTTTCTCCCACATATAGAGTATCAGCGTACTCAGGACAAATTGGTCAACAACTTTTGGTGTCCAATTTCTCCTGTTACCCTTTGGAAAATAAAATAACCGGGGACTGAAAGATCATGTTTGTGGAAAAAATATGATTTTTTTTATTTTCACGCCCGGGCGTTATAAACTTTTGTGAAGCACTTGGGGGTTCAAAGTGCTCACCACACATCAAGATAAGTTCCTTTGGGGGTCTACTTTCCAAAATTGGGTCCCTTGTGCGGGGTTTCCATTGTTTAGGCACATGAGGGGCTCTCCAAACGTGACATGACAACCGCAGACCTTTCCATTAAAGTCTGCATTACAAAACGTCATTACTTCTATTCCGAGCCCCG
>VIAB01021361.1:16771-33386 GCA_009801035.1 Oophaga pumilio
TAAGCTGCAAAATGGCTCTGTCACTAAGGGGTTAATGTATTGTTTATTTACAGCATACAGTACAACGTTAAGTTATTCAGTCATCTTCTTTTGAATTCATCATATAACATGCTAAATACCTGGAAAAAGAACTCATAATGGGGTGTATTGGTAAAAAAAAGCAAATCTGCCACTATTACATAGGTTTTGTTTATCTTGTGGTGTTCAGTGTGGGGTCTACATTGACCTGATAATTTTATTTTGCAGATCAGTACAATAGCTGTACAGTGATACCAAATTTTATGTAGTTTTTAAGCTTTCCTGCTTTAAAAGAAAGAAAGCATATTTAATTTGTGTAACCATTTTCTGAAAATCATAATCTTTTTATATTTCAATTGGCGGAGCTGAGGGCTTATTTTTTTGGAATGCATGTGATTTTTCAGGCAATTTTATCTATTGATTTATTTTTTTGGGTTACATAAAATATTAAAATCTTTTATTTAGATTTTTTCAAATATACAGAATTCTTTATCACATTTTGGTGATATTTGGTGACATTTGGTGTTCATTCTCCTACTTAATGTGAGGAACACTACTTAGTATTCATAGTATAAATTTGGTGATGGATTTAAACAGATTTGGTTTGGGGGATCCATTCATCAATTGGATTAAGCTAATTTATACTAATCGTAAGTTACAAGGAAAACCTTAAGGCCTGGGTCACATTTGTGAGTGCAATGCAAGAAAATTGCACGAGTCTCTTGCCTCAATACCCGGCACTACCGCCGGCACTCAGACCGGAGCGTTCAGCTGCACACTCTGGTCCTGAGTTCCGGCAGCAGTGCCGGGTATTCAAGCAAGTTTCTCGCATTGCACTCGCAAGTGTGACCCAGGGATAACCCCCACAATTCTGTGTAAGTCTGTTTACTATATATAATGAACTGCAGGATTTAACCTCTGCACCCCTGGATGATTTTCCTTTTTTTTTCATTTTCAATTTTTCTTCCCTTTCTTGCAAGAGCTATAATTTTTTTATTTTTTGGTTCACATAGCCATATAAGGGCTTATTTTTTGTGGAATGAGTTGTACTTTTGAGTAACATAATTCTTTTTTATCATGTGATACACTATAACGTGGATTAAACAAATTACAAGCAAAGTGCAATTCCACAATTGTTTTTTTTTTAATTTAGCATGTTCACTTTGCAATAAAACTGACTTGGCAATATCATTTTCCAGGTCAGTCTGAGTATATTTATACCAAACTTGTATGTTTTTTTATTTAAGTGGTGAATAAATGTAGAAACTTATAAAAAGCTAAAATTTTGCTTTTGTCATCATTTGTCACCATTTTCTAAGCCCTTTAACATTTTAATTTTTAAAGATATGGGACTGCGTGAGGGCTTGTGTTTTGCACCCTGAGCTCTCATTTTTACTAATACCATTTTGGGATAGATACTTTTTTTGATCACCCTTTATTGAGCTTTATTGCAATGTTGCAGCATCTAAAAATTATCATTCTGGTGTTTTTAAATTTTTTTGTCACATCGTTTAGCAATCATATTGATTTATTTAATTTTTTCATAGATTGGATTCTTACAAATACAGTGAAAAAAATATGTGTTTTTGTATTTTATAAACAGGTTTATTTAATTAGGAAAAGTGAGTTGAGCTATTGTGCTTATTTTTTTCATATTATTAATAACTTTTTTAAACATTTTACTGTATTCCCCCTAGTGCACTTGAAATTGTGATTATCCGATTGCTTGTGCTTTACACAAGTGCAGTGCATCAGCATTGCTATCTATAGCTCAAATAACAATCTCCTGTGAATGCCAGCTACAAGCTATCTTTCACAGGAGCATCATAATGACAAGCATTGAGGTCTCCAGTAGACCTTCAGAAGCTGTCATGTCAACCTATCGGCACCCCAATATCATGTCACGAGCAATGATCATAATGGAAGCATGGAGGTCTCCAGTAGACCTTCAGAAGCTGTCATGTCAACCTATCGGCACCCCAATATCATGTCACGAGTGTGTGAAATGATGCACTTCCTGTCAACGTATTAAATGCTGCTGTCAGAGATTGACAGTGGTATTTAATAGGCTAACAGCTTGGCAGAGCTCAGGTCCACCAGCACTTGTTAACCCTGCGTCATGCACATTAGGCTTGACAGGCACAGCTCACACATATTTATTTCTCCCTCTTTTCCAAGGCTGCAGAGGCATTTAGTACCTTACTTTCTTTAGGTGCTGCTTGAAAACTCCACTCTCAATTTTACTGCTATCCTTGTGGAGAGCAGGTGTGACATCTGTGACCTCTCAGGCACATTGCACTGGAATGTTCTCACTTTTGATTGTTTGTACTTTCTGGGGTTTTTATCACAATTGTTTATTTTGCTTATTTTAGGAAAGAACAATGCAAAGTTTGTGAATATTTCATAGAAATAAGTAGAATTTTCTTACAAATAAGAGGGCTTTGACGGTAGTTGTGATATTTGGATACTTTTTGCTTTCTTACGTTTGTGGTTGATAAATGTTGTTTTGAATTTTTTTGCATCTCTCTTTTAGTACATCCCAATAAAAGTCACTGATTACTTTTATAGCCCAGAAATTGAGATAGTTAGATATTATAGGCAGTTTTTTAATCTATGCCTGTCAGGTGCACTTTATCTGAACTAAGGAGTGTCAGAGATGCACCTCACTCAGGGTTAAAGGCACATGATGCCGGGAAAGATGTGAACTCAACGTGCAAGCCCGCATCAAAATAAGGGAAACTACTTTTGACATTAATATATGTCAAAGGTTATGAAGGAGTTAGAAAATAAAAACATATTTCCATATAAGGGGACTTCAATTTCAGAAAATGACATTGTGGTATACTGAACGTGGATTGCATGTTTTTGTATCTCAGTTTTTGACATGGAGCACATCGTTCAGGTTGACCACAAAGTTGTATTCTGGTCTACAATATTAACTCTGTTCACCTTGAATTTACAATTATTTTCAGTTTATTAGGAACTCAGCTATAATTGAATAATTCTGATAACTAGGGATTGCAAATTTTAAAAAGGATTTGAAGCTTATCAGAACTGCAATCCCCTTCAGTACTATGGAAAGGAATAGAGCAGTGGTTTTACATGAAATTCACATAGTGAACTTTTCAAACCCTAATTCTCTGGATTAGGGGAAATTACAGTGGGCCGACTTCTAGAAATGCAATCTCCAACCAAAGCAACTAGAGCAATGATCGCACATGCACGCCATCGGTGCATTGTAATTCTTAATCTGTTTCTTTAGATTTTTATTATTTTATTGGCTTGAAATCTTGTAATAAAACTAGACTAGTACTAAACATGCCTGTCTGAGAAAATGTATTCTACAGATAGTGCGCTGTAGATTTAACTGTCTGCTCTTCTCTAATGCTGTGACATAGCATGAAGTAAACATATAAATTGAAAAAAGGAAGAGTGAATTTCACTTCAAAGAATGACCCCCTGGTGGCTTGTGAGTGTGACAGATTATGTTTTATTTATCCACATGTCTAAATATGTTATTTATGCCTTTCTCATAAATGTACAGTAATTGTAATTCAGTATCTGTCAAATTTTCAAAATTTACAAGCTGGGGAATTGAAATTTACAATCAATTACCACTGAAAAGATATGAGATATCTTAGTAAAACAGCAGTAACAGCTGAAGTTTGCAACCTTATTACATTTTACGCAGGGTGAAAGGTGGCAGATTCCAATATTGTTTGGAACTGAGGCTCCTAGTCGAAAGGAATGGCTGCCCAAATTACCCATCATCTAAAAGAAGCACTCTCATGAAAATTGTTATCCTCTTAATATATTGCAATCGTCATGTTATATAGCACTGTGTACTAACAATTGCTCAATTTGACTTTCTTCTCAGCTATTTCTTCTCTTTTTAAAACTTGTTTAGCTGAAACCTTCTAAGTTTTATGTAGAGACAGGAAGTCTGTTTTCCCTGTATGACTCATGAATCACTACAAAAATCTCTGGCAGGAAAAGAAGGGACCTGGTTTAGGAATTGAAGAGGGGAATGATTTATGAAGGGAAAAGAGACTTCCTGCTTCTACACAGAGCAGAGAAAAGAAAATAATTAACTGGGTAGAAGCGTAAAATCAGTAAATGTAAGTACACAGTGCTATATCATATAATGATTGCAATATATTAAGAGGATAAAATCTTTGATGCTGCTTTGAAAGAGTGAAATATCTGATCTCAGAAGTTCATTTGTCTACCGCCTGGGGAAACCTTGTAAGGGAGGTCTCACTAGCTAAAACCTTACTGACGTGCACCATCCTAGCTGACCCTGTATTCCTTCTCAGCTGATCTCCAGGTCTGGCTAACATCACCACTTCCTTTAGCTTCTTCAGTCCTTAAGTGCCCTATTTTGCAAGCTAGGAGGAACTGCTGCCACTGTAGAATATTTGCTGAAACTTGATCTCTTGTCTTATCTTTTCTCTCACACACCCATTGATTATACCTTTCCTCTGAGGGTTTTGTTTTATGTCTTCTATTTTCTAACAGCTCACTCTATATCAATAAATAACATACTGGTCCATAATACTGCTACCCAATTATGGACCGGCCCTACAGTTAACCCTGTCACCATTGACTAACAGGAACTGCAGCATTCAGGAGGATAAAAACATGCAAGATAACACATTTTGTACACATTAAAAAAACAAAGGTCTTCAGAGGGGTGTTACCTTATCTTCTCCACCTTTGCAGGGCCATGTTGTTTACTTACAGGGTAGCTGTACATTGGAAATACCATTAAATGAAACATAGTGCTCAACATTTTTTCTTTCTCATAAAAGTGTTCTAGAGACGTCTTAGAAATGTTTCACAGGTCTCAACAATGTGTTAAAATAATGTAATATCAACACTTTTTATAAGTTTCATCATGATAAAGTTACCTTACTCACTAATATCAAATAGCTAAAACTATGGGTTAGAATAGATAGCACAGTCCACCCATGAATTTGGGTCTAGACCCTGCACAGTGTCTATGAAATGTGTTAATTTTGTGAAATGATTTCAATGTCCCTACAGTATATAACATGCACCTGTCTGATAGTTATGCAAACATAATTAATGTTATCTACAGCTAAATTTGATAACTGCATAATTTCTTGCCATTTAATTCCAGCATGATGCAAAAAAGCAACAAATTAAGGTTGTCAAACAAGAAAAAAAAACTTGCCTGTACCATTGGCTCTCACATCAAAGGCACTAAACCCTTTGTGACTATTTCATCCTGGCAAGTTATCTTTTATGTATCTGTCAGCCTACATCTGAAGTCAGGATGAATGATGCTTTGTACTATTCTAATTATTTTGTTTCATGCCTGAGAAATGTTCATACATATCTAATAAATACTGCCTAACATTGTTTATACAGCCATGCAGAACACCATTCATTCCACACTGCCATGAGAATAAAATATGCCCAAATTACAAAAAATTACCTGTTTTACCTTACCCCTTTTGAGAAAGCACTGTCGCGAAACGCGCGTCAGGGGGCCGCTGGGGACGCACTATCTCAACCATTTGATATGGGTAAGATTATGTGACCTTTTATTCTATATACCTTGTGCCATTTATTATCATTAGGAGCCTTGTTGGGCCTTTATTTATATCATATGATGTGCACCTATCATTTGCACCATTTCAGTGCTGAAGTATATACGATTTGATATACCCTGGTTACTATACAGGTAGTGCTATCCCCTTGTTTCATACCTGCAGTTTACTTCCTCCTCTATCCTTTTTATATATTGTTGGCCATTATTGTTGGCATTGTATTGCTTAATAAAGTTTTTGTATTTTTATAAAAGATGTTGCTTATACTCCATTATTTTGGTATATAATATTAACTCTTTGGAGTAATTCATCCACTATATATGGGCCATTGGGCCGAATTTGGGATGAAGCAATTTTGCTTCAACTTTACTATATTCATATTAGTGTATATGACTTTGTGTTCAAACTGTTTTACCTTACAGTCTACTGACAACAAGTCTAACAATTATTGTATATATCTTTTCACCCCTTTACTTCCCCCCTAGAAAATGACAGATTATGCTGCTAAATTCTGTCGGAAATGTGTGTTTATATGGTGAGTTACCCTAGAAATACAGTAAACAGGAGCACGCAGATGGTATAGGAGATTGCAATGCATGTTGAACACTTGTCTCCTTGTCAGTTGTACAACTGTATACAGTGGGGGAAATAAGTATTTGATCCCTTGCTGATTTTGTAAGTTTGTCCACTGACAAAGACATGAACAGTCTATAATTTTAAGGGTAGATCAATTTTAACATTGAGGGAATATCAAAAATAAAATGCAGAAAATCACATTGTGTAAATCATATAAATTTATTTGCATTTTGAATTGAGAAATAAGTATTTGATCCCTCTGGCAAACAAGAATTAATACTTGGTGGAAAAACTCTTGTTGGCAAGCACAGTAGTCAGACGTTTTTTGTAGTTGATGATGTGGTTTGCGCACATGTCAGGAGGAATTGTGGTCCACTCCTCTTTGCAGATCATCTCTAAATCATTAAGATTTTGAGGCTATGACTTGGAAACTTAGAGCTTCAATGAAATGTGGATCTGACTAGTGAGTCCATATGATACAGATTTCTGTTGCCAGGAGATAGCAATTAGAATAGCACGAGCACTTTAAAAATCTGTGACCGGGTGTCTGAATCAAGTGTTATGTGTTTTTAAGGCTTTTTGTTTTCCATAGTTAGTATATTAATAAAAGTTAAGTTTTATTTTGGGGTCTTTATAAGGGATCTTTATTTGTCTTAGGGAATTTGTTGTTAAGTGATAACCCTAATCTGACCCTAGACAGTTTTGTCTGGACTTCCTGCTTACAACCTTTATTTTTGTTTTTGGGGATAATCAGTCTTCTAATGGAAACAATTTTACATTGCAAGTATACAGTCATTTCACTGCATTACATAAAACAGAAGCAAAAGATGACACATTTAGGGCTCATGCTCACATGCGAGAAACTCGCACAAACACCTGGCACTGGCTCCTGCACTCGGACCGGAGCGTACGGCTGCATAGGATTACATGCAGCTGCACGCTCCGATCCGAGTGCCGGTGGCAGCCCTGGGTGTTCATGCGAGAGACTTGCATGAGAATCGTGCAATTTTCTCGCATGTGAGCATGAGCCCTTACAGTGACATACACAATTACTCAAGTAGGCAAATGGTCAACAAGGAGTGCAACCTTTTATACTATCAGAGTTCCACTGTTTACAATTCTTCTAGGATAACTCAACATTGTCCTATTGATCAATGTACCACTTTGTATCCACGCAAAGATCAGTGCAGCAGCTCCCTGGTTCATCTTTTTACCAATTCTGAGTGTTTTGTTCTTAACATGACATTACAATATGAGTACTATCACCACTGAAAAATGGCTGTCATTTAAAATAAATGGATGCTTGCTTAATGAAGCTCTTTTCCTTATTCTTTTTTTATTAGTTCTAGTCGGTGTCAGAGACACAAGGAGCAAAGGAACTGAGCTAAAGCCTGAAGTTCAGTCAAGAAAATTGCCAGCAAACCAGAGTGGGAGTCCAAAAAATAATAAAAAAAAACCCAGCAGCACTCCAATTACCGCATCATAAAACCTAAGTCCTTTATTTAAGAAATGTTTACATGGACAAGGTTTGTGAGGGCAGGACAAGTGCTGGCATGCAGACAAAAGAACAGTTTTGCGTTTAACAATCTTCCACGGGTCCAGATGTAACAATTACTATGTCATTTCCTTTTATGCACCTCAGTGTGAAAGCATTTGTATATAATCAATATACAAACAAAATCTAAAAAATTAAGAAAAAACTGCAACTAAAAAATGACAAACATTCTTACATATAACAACATCCATTGATTGCAATTAAGAAAGAAATTATAATAAAGCACATTATTATAAGAAGCAAGAGTAATCTAATCTTTCATTCAGTCCTAAGGTACCTTGAGCATTTGCTTTAATTATCCATTTTGCTTCCCGTCTCAGCAGGATTTTGGTATGATCTCCTCCACATGGTGGAAGTTTAACTACTTCCAATACTGCAAAACGCAGGCATTGAGGATTAGACCCATGTATCTCTTGGATGTGCTTTATAAATCTTTGTGATCCCTTTCCTGTAGAAATAGAATGAAAATGTTCACGAAATCTTATAAACACTGATCTTATTGTTTTTCCTATACAATAAAAAGAACATGGACAGAAAATGACATAAACAACATATTTGGTTTTGCAAGTGATTAAATCATTAACCCTATGCTGGATGTGGCCAATCTGCAGCAAATTCCCTATTAAATGATACTGACAAAAATTGCAATACCCGCATTTACAATTCCCTTTTGGAGTATTACTAGTTAACCAATTGTCCTGTGGTTGCAAAATACGGTTATGTACCAATAAAGCTGTGAAGTTATTAGTTCTTTTATAAGCAAACTGAGGTTTAATTTTGCCACATTTGTTTAGATCATTGTCAGACTCCAAAATGTGCCAGTTCTTTCGAATTGACGCATGAATGGTTTTATCAAGTGTGCTGTGTTTGAAACAAAAATTAAATTAAAAAACTTCTCCTGTGCAAGCAAAGGGGAATGTTTTTGAAAATGGTTTGAATTTTTTCTCAAAAGATCAAGCTGCGTTTTCTTTATAACTCGCATCTCAGCTTCATTTAATAGATCAGATGGATAGCCCCTATCCTTTAATTCCTCTATTTGCTGTTTAAAACAATTATCATCGTTATTAATTTTTCTTAATCGCAACATCTGGCTGTATGGTAAGCTTTTTTTGGTATAATTGGGGTGAGCTGAATCATAATGCAGCACAGAATTAGTAGCTGTTATTTTCCTATGAATTTTTGTAAGCACACTACCTTCTCTGATGCTAATTTCTTTATTCAAAAAATTTAATTTTTCATGATAACCAAAACAAGAGGTAAAACACATGTTCTCATCATTTCTGCCGTTTAAAAATTCGACAAAATTGTCAAATTCCAACTGTCCAGCATCCCAAATGATGAAAACATTTCTTCAGATTTTTCTTGCCCAAATGAAGAATCTTGCATTTCTCCCTGTTAAATACTATTCCATTAGTCGCTGCACATTGTTCAAGCTTATCTAGATCCTTCTGATCTCTTTCTCTGTTTTCTTCAGTATTTGCTATTCCTCCAAGCTTTGCATTGTCTGCAAATTTGATTAGTTTACCTTCAGTTCACTTATCTAGATCATTTATAAAAATGTTGAACAACACTTGGGCCAGGAGAGAGCCTTGTGATACTCCACTGTAAACACTTCTCCAATTGGCTGTGCAACCATTTATCACCACTCTTTGAGTATTATCACTGAGTTAGGTATGAATCCAACTAACCGTAGCCTTTTCAATCCCATACTTGGTAATATTTATTCAATAAGGATAGCAACATGGCAAGAAATAATTTTATCAAGTGCTTTGCTGAAGTCGAGATATACTATATCTACCACATTTCCCTGATCCACCCATTCAGTGAATATATCATAGAAGGAAATTAGATTAGTCTGGCATTACTTGTTTGCTACAAACCCATGCTGGCACTGGTTAATTACTGTATTCTTATCCAAGTATTTACTGTTCAAATATCTTTCCTGGTATAAAAGTAAAGCTCACTGGCTTGTAATTGCCTGGCTCCATCTTATTTTCTTTCCTTCTTTCCTTTTTCCTTCTCCAATCTCCTGGGACTTCTGTTTTCCAGGATTTTTCAAAAATTCTGGCTAGTGGTTCTGATATTTTCTCTGCTAACTCTTTCAGTACCCTGGGATATAATTCATCTGGGCCAGGAGATTTAAATGCATTTAAATTATCTAAATGATTCCTAACCATATCTCTGTTTATAGATAGTGTAGATTCTTTTATTTGATGACACTGTAAAGATCAGTTGATGCTGCAATTGCTTTCTTATAGAACACAGGAGCAAAAAAGGAATTTTGTAGTTGATATTGTGGAGCTTTGTGGGTACTGTGCCCCATGCTTTGTGGGGGAAATTTGCAATCTGATTCTGTAGGGGTACTATGCCCCATGTTCTATGGGTGAAATTTTTAATTGAACTGGTGGTAGAAAGTCTCAGTCTCTGTGAGGGCACTGTTAAAATTTTATTGTTCTTAATTTACTTCCTATTTTATCATAATTTCTATGGTGACAGAATCTCTTTTAGTCATTTACCTTTCATTTGTTTTCAGGGCTATTGTCCAGCTCTTACTACCATTGTTCTTACTTTTGAAGCCCCTAGCCCTTACTCTGACCATTTAACATCACTGAAGTTCAGATCCCCATTAGCTTATATAGAATTCGGTGTCCAGAGCCATGTTCTGGTCCCGAACTAGACTTTATAAAAAGTCTGGCCGAACCTGCTAAACCTGAATATCCATGGGTTCACTGATCCCCAATAAAGACTGAAGAACCTACAGCTATTTTTTAACCCCTTCATGACCCAGCCTATTTTGACCTTAAAGACCTTGCCATTTTTTGCAATTCTGACCAGTATCCCTTTATGAGGTAATAACTCAGGAACACTTCAAAGGATCCTAGTGATTCTGAGACTGTTTTTTCGTGACATATTGGGCTTCATGATAGTGGTAAATTTAGGTCGATATGTATTGCGTTTATTTGTGAAAAAAATGGAAAATTGGCGAAAATTTTGAAAATTTCTCAATTTTCAAATTTTGAATTTTTATTCTGTTAAACCAGAGAGTTATGTGCCACAAAATAGTTAAGAAATAACATTCCCCACATGTCTTCTTTACATCAGCACAATTTTTGAAACAAAATTTTTTTTTGTTAGGAAGTTATAAGGGTTAAAAGTTGACTAGCGATTTCTAATTTTTACAACAAAATTTACAAAACCATTTTTTTAGTAACCAGTCCACCTCACATTTGAAGTCACTTTGAGTGGTCTATATGTCTGAAAATACCTAAAAGTGACACCATTCTAAAAACTGCACCCCTCAAGCTGATCAAGACCACATTCAAGAAGATTATTAACCCTTCAGGTGCTTCACAGGAGCGGAAGCAACGTGGTAGGAAAAATTGAACATTTAACTTTTTAGTCACAAAAATGATATTTACAAACAATTTTTTTATTTTTACAAGGGTAAAAGGAGAAAATGGACAGATAAAGTTGTGCAATTTCTCCTGAGTACACCGATACACCATATGTGGGGAAAAACCACTGTCTTGGTGCACGGCAGGGCTTGAAAGGGAAGGAGCGCTGTTTGACTTTTTCAAACCAAAATTGGCTGGAATTGAGATTGGACGCCATGTCACGGTTGGAGAGCCCCTGATGTGCCTAAACAGTGGAAACCCCCCACAAATGACCCCATTTTAGAAACTAGACCCCCTAAGGAACTTATCTAGATTTATTGTGAGCACTTTGAACCCCCAAGTGTTTCACTAATGTTTATAATGCCTGGGTGTAAAAAAAAAAAAATTCCACAAAAATTATTTTTTAGTCCCCAATTTTTGATTTTTCCCAAGGAAATTGGACCCAAAAAGTTGCTGAAAAATTTGTCCTGAGTACGCTGATACCCCAAATGTGGGGGAGAAATACTGTTTGGGAGCACGGCAGGGCTCGGAAAGGAAGTAATGATGTTTTGGGATACAGGCTTTGATGGGTATCATGTTCAGTTTGCAGAGCCACCGTTGTGCCTAAACAGTGGAAACCCCCCACAAGTGACCCCATTTTGGAAACTAGACCCCCTATGGAATTTATTTAGATCTGTGGTGAGCACTTTGAACCCCCATGTGCTTCACACAAGTTTATAATGCCCGGGCATGAAAATCAAAAATCCTATTTTTTTCCCAATGATTTTTAGTCACCAATTTTTATTTTCCCAAGAGTAACAGTAGAAATTGGACCACAAATGTTGTTGTCCAATTTGTCCTGAGTAGGCTGATACCCCATATGTGGGGGCCAACCACTGTTTTGATGCACGGCAGAGCTCGAAAGGATGGAGCGCCATTTGACTTTTCAAGCAAAATTGGCTGGAATTGAGATTGGACGCCATGTCACTTTTGTAGAGCCCCTGGTGTGCCTAAACAGTGGAAACTCCCTACAAGTGACCCCATTTTAGAAACTAGACCGCCTAAGGAACTTATCTACATGTGTTGTGAGCACTTTGAACCCTCAAGTGCTTCACACAAGTTTATAACATAGAGCCGTAAAATTAAAAATTCATATTTTTTCCACAAAAATGATCTTTTCACCCCAATTTTTATTTTCCCAAGGGTAACAAGACCCCAAAAGTTATTGTGCAATTTGTCCTGAGTACGCTGATTCCCCATATGTAAGGGTAAACCACTATTTAGGTACATGGCAGAGCTTGGAAAAGAAGGAGCGCCGTTTGACTTTTTCAGCGCTGAATTGCCTGGACACCAAGTCGCGTTTGGAGAGCCCCTGTTGTGCCTAAACAATGGAAACCCCCCACAAATGACACCATTTTGGAAACTAGACCCCTCAAGGAACTTATCTAGATGTGTGGTGAGAACTTTGAACCCCCAGGTGTTTCACTAAAGTTTATAACGCCCGAGCGTGAAAATAAAAAAATCATAATTTTTCCATAAACATGATATTTTAGTTCCCAATTTTTTACTTTTCCAAGGGTAACAGGATAAATTGGACCACAATAGTTGTTGTCCAATTTGTCCTGAGTACGCTGATACCCTATATGTTGGAGAAAACTACTGTGTGAGCACATGTCAGGGCTCGGAACAGAAGTAGTGACGTTTTGTAATGCAGACTTGATGGAATGGTCTACGGATGTCATGTCGTGTTTGGAGAGCTCCTGATGCCTAAACAGTGGAAACCCCCCACAAGTGACCCCATTTTGGAAACTAGACCCCCAAAGGAACTTATCTAGATGTGTGATGAGCACTTTGAACCCCCAAGTGCTTCACAGAAGTTTTTAACGTAGAGCCGTGAAAATAAAAAATGATTTTATTTTCTAAAAAAATGATTTTTTAGCCCGCATTTTTTTTGTTTTCCCTAGGGTAACAGGAGAAATTTGACCCCAAATGTTGGTGTCCACTTTGTCCTGAGTACGTTGGTACTCCATATGTGGGGGGGAACAACTGTTTGGGCACACATCGGGGCTCAGAAGGGAAGTAGTGACGTTTTGAAATGCAGACTTTGATCTAATGGTCAGTGGCGTCATGTTCCGTTTGCAGAGCCCTTGATGTGTCTGAACAGTGGAAACCCCCCACATGTGACCCCATTTTGGAAACTAGACCCCCAAAGGAACTTATATAGATGTGTGGTGAGTACTTTGAACCCCGAAGTGCTTCGCAGAAGTTTTTAACGTAGAGACGTGAAAATAAAAAATCATTTTTTCCTCATAAAATGATTTTTTAGCCTGCATTTTTTTGTTTTCCCAAGGATAAGAGGAGAAATTGGACCCCAAAAGTTATTGTCCAGTTTGTCCTGAGTACGTTGGTGCCCCATATGTGAGGGGAACCACTGTTTGGGCACACATCAGGGCTCGGAAGGAAGGGAAGTAGTGACGTTTTAAAATGCAGACTTTGATGGAATGATCAGCGGCGTCATGTTACGTTTGCAGAGCCCATGATGTGCCTAAACAGTAGAAACCCGCCACAAGTGACCCTATTTTAGATACTAGACCCCCCAAGGAACTTATCTAGATGTGTGGTGAGCACTTTGAACCCCCAAGTGCTTCACAGAAGTTTGTTATGCAGAGCCGTGAAAATAAAAAAAATCTTTTCTTTTCCACAAAAATAATTTTAAGCCCCCAATTTTTTATTTGCCCAAGGGTAACAGGAGAAATTAGACCCCCAAATTTGTAGTGCAATTTTTCCTGAGTACGTTGATACACCATATGTTGGAGTAAACCACTGTTTGGACACACTTCGGGCTTGGAAAGGAGGGATCATCTTTTGACTTTTTGAACGCAAAATTGGCTGTAATCAATGGTGGCACCATATCACATTTGGAGACCCCCTGATGTGCCTAAACCGTGGAAACCCCTCAATTCTAATTCCAACCCTAACCCCAACACACCCCAAACCCTTATTCCAACCCTAACCCTAACACACCCCTAACCCTAATCCCAACCCTAACCCCAACACACCCCTAACCGTAATCCCACCCATAACACTAACCACAAGCATAACCCTATTCCCAACCATAACCCCAACACACCCCTAAGCCTAATCTTAACCCTAATTCTAACCCGAACCTTAATTCTGACCCTAACCCTAATTGCAACCCTAACCCTAATACCAACCCTAATACCAACCCTAACCCTAATGCTAACCCTAACCCTAATCCTAACCCCAACCCTAATCCTAACCCTAAGGCTAGGTACACATTACGTTTTACCAGCCCGTTCAACACATAGCGTTAACGGGCTGCTAACGGTATAGCATAATGCGATCTCGTTATGCTATACACGCTAGCGCAGATGAATCAGCAGATGATTCATCTGTGCAAGCGGTGAAGGAGCCCAGACGCTGCAGCCCGCGTCCGAGGCTCCGCCACTGAATGACGTCACGTCACGAACGCATGCCTTTTTATGGCATGCGTCGCGATGCGCCCGACAATGGGGGTGAATGGCAGCATTAACGGACCGCGTTACACCATGTTATACCACGGTGCAACGCAATCCGTCTAACGGACTGCCAGAACGTAATGTGAACCCAGCCTAACCCTAACCGTAATTCTAACCCCAATGGAAAAATAAAAAAAAAAAT
This sequence comes from Oophaga pumilio, assembly GCA_009801035.1. Classification (NCBI taxonomy): domain Eukaryota; kingdom Metazoa; phylum Chordata; class Amphibia; order Anura; family Dendrobatidae; genus Oophaga; species Oophaga pumilio. The sequence continues at coordinate 31,552 of VIAB01021361.1, forward strand.
ATTTTCTTTATTTTATTATTGTTCCCTACCTATAGTGGTGACAAAGGGAGGGTTATTTACTATTTTTTTTATTTTGATCACTGTGATAGGGTCTATCACAGTGATCAAAATGTACTTTCCATAAATGAATGAATCTGCGGGCGCTGTGTGCATACGCCCGCCATTTTGGAAGGTGGCGGCGCCCATGGACCGGGCAGGAGAGACGAAGGGAGGAAGATTGGGACTCCGGAGGTACCGAGGGGGATCGGAGTCCTGGGGGAGATCGGAGGCCGGGGGGGCAGGATCGGAAGGTGAGGGGACCGGAATAAAAGGAGGAAAGCAGTGTCGGGTGATCGGATCTGCGCCATCACTAGGTGTCGGGTGATCGGATCTCGGTCTCCAGCCATGGCATATGCTATTGCAGCATCGGCCATGGCTGGATTGTAATATTTCACCAAATTTCATTGGTGAAATATTACAAATCGCTCTGATTGGCTTTTTCACTTTTAAACAGCCAATCAGAGTGATTGTAGCCACATGGGGGTTAAGCCAACCCCCTTTGGTGAAGCACAAAGGGTCTTGTGCCTGCGGGTCGGGTGACCTTTCAGTGACCCCGGTCACCCGACCCGCAGGAACGGGATTTATAGCATGATGCCTATTTCGGCGTCATGGGTCGGGATGGCACAGGTTTTCATGACGTCGACGTAGGCGTCATGGGTCGGGAAGGGGTTAATAGACTATTCCCTTTAAGACTGCAACTATATGCAAGACTATCTTTCCAATGAGTGCAACTGTTCCATTGCTTGTTTACTTATGAAATATTTGCTGAATTTTACAATGCCAAAATAGTGCCTGAAATTTGAAGAAATTGAATGCAATTGCTACAAAAATTATCTCCAATGCAAACTGTAGGAGCTGTCATTTTGAGTTGTGGAGTATGTCAATTTACTCTGTGGATGTCAGTGAAAATTGTAGACAACACTGGAGTTTCGCAGTAAATATCGACAGTGGGAACATAGTCTTAAGCTTATAATTCTCTCTGTGATGGAGGAGTGTACAGAAAGCTTATATTGTTTACAATAGTCACACCTTTTACTTTCCAGCTCTCATTACACTGACACTGTTTGGGTGTGCTGTTGGCTATAATGGTGATATTAATGGATACATTTTTTTTGATCCATTAAAGGGAATCTGTCACCCCATTTTTGCCCTATGAGATAGGGCCACTGCCATCAGGGGCTTATCTACAGCATTCTGTAATGCTATAGATAAGCCCCCGATGTCACCTGAAAGTGAAGAAAAACGAGTTAGATTATACTCACCCAGGGGCGTTCCGCCGTCCGGTCCGGTCCGTGGACTCCCATCTTGTAGCAAAGCCGGCCTCTTCTTTCCGTCCCATCGCGGCTTCTGCGCAGGCGCACTGCTCTGCCCTGGTGAGGGAAGAGCAGAGAACTGCAGTGCGCAGGTGCCGGGAAAGGTCAGAGAGGTCCGGCGCCTGAGCACTGTAGTACTCTGCTCTGTAGTCTTGCGCCATTTGAACACTATGCATTTTTATGATGGTCAGGTGATGGTCACATGACTAGTCACCATGGTGATTTAAGGTCCTTTCAGTCAATGGCTCACACACCTTCCCCTTGAGAAAGCGATAGTAAAAAAGAGCGAAACGTAAGTTGGGGGTCGTGGAGGGGCTTCTAGGTGCTTAGGTGAGAACATTTTCCACTTGCCGTGTTATGTCCAGCTCTTATTTATATGCTATATAATGGATGGCCATGTGAGGATTTGTTTATATATGTATGAGTTGCGGTCTCCTGTGAACAGGTGATATAGTCCCATGCATGGTTTGGGAGACTTGCACT
>VIAB01021368.1:0-18122 GCA_009801035.1 Oophaga pumilio
AGACTTTTGAGAAAGTCGGGTTTCACGAAACCCGACTTGACCCTTCCGGAAGTCGCTCATCTCTAGTCTTGACGCATCGCTGAAACATTATAATAAAACACTGGAATGTGCCCTTGATGAAGCTGCACCACTTACACATAGAACACTCCAGCACAAACAGCAGCAAACCTGGCAGACACTGCAAACATGTTTTCTACAGCGTTATGCTAAGCGTGGAGAAAATCCCTTTTGGCCAAAGATTTCATCATAGTTACATAGGTTGAAAAATAGACCTAGGTCCATCAAATTCAACCTTTCTGCACCAATTAAACATTTTTTGTCACTAAATTATCTATAACCCACAATGTTAAGTGTACTGAGGAAATCATCCAGCTCTATTTTAAAAGCTGTTATAGTGTCTGCCATTACTACCTCTTGTGGTAGCCTTTCCACATTCTGACTACTCTAACTGTAGAGAACCCTTTTCTATTTCACTGCTGGTATCGCTTTTCTTCCACCTGCAGTGAGTGCCCTCTTGTCCTTAGTATGGTCTTTTGGAAGCAATAAGTCATGTGCAAGTCCTTCGTACTGACCACACATGTATTTAGACATGTAAATGAAATCTCCTCTGAGATATTTTTTTTTCTAAGCTAAACATGCCCAACTTTTCCAAGCTCTCATAGTAGGAGAGGCTTTCCATCCCTTGTAATAATCTAGTTTCCCGCCTTTGAACTGACTCTAACTTCTAAATATCCTTTTTAAAATGTGGAGCCCAAAACTGGATCCTGTATTCTAGATGTGGCCTTACAAGTGATTTATAGAGGGTAACAATACATTAGGATTACAGGATTTTATCTTTTTTATATACCCTAAAATCTTGTTTGCTTTTGCGGCTGCTGTTTGACATTGAGTACTGCTGCTCAGCTTACTTGTAACAAGAATACCCAAGTCCTTCTGCTATTCGGTAGTCCAAACTATATTTCCATTTCATGCATATGGAAAAACCAAAATATTGATAAGAAGCAGGGCTTCAATAACTTTGGAACCAGCGAAAAAGATAAACCCCCAAAAAATAATCATTATTTATATTAAAAGCACAAAAAGCTGTCACAAAAAAGACAGATTCTAAAAATGATATTATAGAGTTGTGACTTTTAAAAAGTATATTATCCAGCATTGACCAAAAATACAAATATATTATGATAGGGTATATGGAGGGCTATTCATTAACTAGTATTCCCTACTAGTTACCTTACCTTGCCGCCGAGGTTGTCATCTTAATGTTAATGATATGGCTCCCCCCCTCAATGTCGGTATTGCTGAATACCCTATGTTACACGCTACTATAATCAGAATGTAGCAGAGATAGTGAAACAATATTCATGAATAGCATACAATGGGGAAAATAAGTGTTTGATACACTGCCAATTTTGCAAGTTTTCCCACCTACAAAGAATGGAGAGGTCTGGAATTTTTATCATAGGTACACTTCAACTGTGAGAGAGAATCTAAACATAAAAAGCAGAAAATCACATTGTATGATTGTTAAATAATAAATAATGCATTGTATTTAAATAAGTATTTGATCACCTACCAACCAGAAAGAATTCTTTCTCTCACAGACCTTAGTTTTTGTTTAAGAAGCCCTACTACTTAGCAATTATTAACTGTATAAATTGCACCTGTTTGAACTATTAACTGTATAAGAGAAAACTTGTCCACACTCTCAGTCAATCACACTCCAACCTCTCCACCATGGCCAAGACCACACGGGTAGCTGTTTAAGGACACCAGGGACAAAATTGTAGACCTGCACAAGGTTGGGACTGGTTACAGGACAATTGGCAAGCAGCTTGGTGATAATGCAACAACTGTTGGCACTATTATTAGAAAATGGAAGAAACACAAGTTGACTTCCAATCTTCCTCGGTCTGTGGCTCTATGCAAGATATCGCCTTGTGGGGTAAGGATGATCCAAAGGTCAGTAATCAGCACAGAACTACACAGGAGGACCTGGTCAATGGCCTGATGAGAGCTGGGACCACAGTCTCAAATATTACCATAAATAACACACTACGCCGTCATGGATTAAAATTCTGCAGGGCATGCAAGGTCCCCTTGCTCACACCAGCACATGTCCAGAGCCATTTGAAGTTCACCAATGAACATCTGGCTGATCCAGAGGAGGCGTGGGAGAAGGTCATGTGGCCACTCGCCGTGTTTAGAGGAAGAAGGACGAGTATAACCCAAGAACACTGTCCAAACCATGAAGCATGGTGGGATAAACATCATACTTTGGGGGTGCTTTTCTGCAAAAGGGAAGAGGACAACTGCACTGTATTAAATGGAGGATGGATGGGGTCATGTATTGCAAGATTTTGGTCAACAACTTCCTTCCCTCAATAAGAGCATTGAAGATGGGTCTTCCAACATAGCAATGACCCGAAACACACAGCCAGGACAACCAAAGAGAGGCTCCGTAAGAAGCATTTCAAGTTCGTGGCGTGGCCTGTCCAGTCTCCAGACCTGAACCCAATAGAAAGTCTTTAGAGGGAGCTGAAACTCAATGTTGCCCAGCAACAACCCCGAAACTTGAAAGATCTGGAGAAGATCTGTATGGAGGAGTGCCCCCAAATCTCTGCTGCAATGTGTGCAAACTTGGTCAAGAACTACAGGAAACGTCTGACTTCTGTAATTACAGACGAAGGTTTCTGTACCAAATATTAAGTTGTTTTTCTATTGTACCAAATACTTGTTTTATGCAGTAAAATGCTAATTAATTATGTAAAAATCATACAATGTGATTTTCTGGATTTTTCTTTAAAGTAGTGACAGGGCCCAATTTTTCAAATCTGACCAATGTCACTTTATGTGGTAGTAACTCTAGAAGGCTTCAAGAGATTGTTTTTTTTTCGTGACACATTGTACTTTATGCTAATAGTACATTTATTTCAATATTTTCTAAGTTTATGAAAATATCAGAAATTTGTCAAAAAATTTAAAAAAATTATCAATTTTCAAACTTTGAATGATTATCCCTCTAATCCAGACAGTCATATGACATAAAATAATCATTAAATAACATTTACCTCATGTCTGCTTTACATCAGCACCATTTTTAAAATATCTTTTTATTTTGTTAGGATGCTCGAAGGTTTAAAACTGTAGCAGCAAATTTCCATTTTTTTCAAGGAAATCTACACAACTTACTTTTTCAGGGACCTATTCAGTTTTGAAGTGACTTTGGCAAACTTTTATGTCATAAAATACCCAAATTGAGACCATTTTAAACACAGCACCGCTCAACGTATTCAAAACTGCTGTCAGGTAGTTTATCAACCATTCGGGTGCTTTTCAGGAATTAATACAAAGTTGTACAACAGGAAGGAAAAATTGTATTTTTACCACCTAAATGTTGCTAACAGGTTACTTTAGCTGGCAGACTTTAAGGCCATTATATAGCACCGTGAATTGCCATGACTAAAATCAGGACCACACACTCATGATTTCAGGGTGCCAATGGGGTTAAAGATTGAGCCCCCACACTTTGTTAACCATTTACATACCGTAGTCACTAGACAGCAGCATCTAAGGGGCTAAAAATCCATGTTTGGTGCCAACACCAATCAAGGCTGATCTAGCAAGGTGTCAGCTATAGTGCACAGTTGACAGCTGATGCTTTTTCACCAGTCGGGAGATGATGTGTGATATGTGAGGTCAGTAAAAAGATGTATTGGTGGTCACTAAGGGGCTCAGATTCTGTCTCTCACAGTTGAAGTGTTTGTAGGTGGGAAAACTTGTAAAATCGTCAATGTATCAAATACTTATTTTCCTCACTGTATATGTATATAAAAAAATATAGAAACATGCATATGTCTATCATATGTCATGCATTTGATAATATATCAAAATGAGGTATCCAGACAAATGCATAGATGAAACAATAAATTTAGCCACTAATCAAAGTATGCAGGAAGCAGTATCCATCAATATGAAACAATACATAAGATTCAGTATACATATAAACATGTATTGTTCATCACACAATCTAGGTTCTGAAATAATGTCCCAAAGGAGCAACAGACTTCTCAGATATGCAATTGTATACACAGTCTTTTATGCTTATTCATACAGTATAATCAAACATTATTAGAACAAATTATTAACATGATACTTATCACCCATTGTAGTATACGAGTACTTGTCCCCACGCATTGCCCTCTGTATTCATCAGGGTTCATGAGGGGACCGGTGGTAAGTATTAGTGTCTCTCCATATGGCCACAAAGATGCTGTGTGTCAACGTGCACTAATTTTGGTTGATTCCCATATCAATGGCTATGCTTATGACTATGGGACATGCAGACTGACAAGTATCTTGAATTTTGTCTTTTGATTATGTGAATAAGCATATAAAACTGTGTATACAATTGCATATCTGAAAAGTCTAGTCTTTGGGAAATTATTTCAGAGCCTAGAGATTGTTTGATGAGCAATACATGTTTATATGTATAGTGAATCTTGCAAATTGCTTCATATTGATGGGTACTGCTTCCTACATACTTTGATTAATGGCTACATTTATTGTTCCATCTATGCATACATACGTTTCTATATTTTGATATACACATATGCAATTCATGAATATTGTTTCACTATCTGTACTACATTCTGATTATAGCCTAGGTGTGTAATAGGGTACTCAGAAATTCCAACCTTGAGCAGGGGAATCATATCGCTAACTTTGGCGTGGCAACCTCTGCGGTAAGGTAGGGTAACTAGTAGGGAATACTAGGGAATTAATAGCCCTCCATATACCCTATCATAATATATTTGTACTTTTGGTCAACCGTGGATACTCTACTTTTCACACCTTTAAAATATTTTTAGAATGTGTCTTTTTTGTGAGAGTTTTTTGTGCTTTTAATATAAATAATAAAGGCTATGTTTTAGGAGTCTATCTTTTTTGCTGGTTCAACATTTAATGTATATGCAATAATATGATTCATCCGTACTATGTGCATTAATCTACATTTATCTAGATTAAATCACATTTGCCAAGTGATGGCCATTCAGACATCTTATCCAGATCATTTGGTAATATTGTACTATCAAGGTCAGTTTTTAACATGCTATTTACACCGCACAAAAAAAATAAATAAAGGGAACACTTAAACAACACAATGTAACTCCAAGTCAGTCACACTTCTGTGAAATCAACCTGTCCAGTTATGAAGCAACAATGATTGTTAATTAATTTCTCCTGCTGTTGTGCAAATGGAACAGACAACAGGCAGAAATAATAGGCAATTAGCAAGACAACCCCTATAAAGAAGTTGTTCTGCAAGGGGTGACCACAGACCATTTCTCTGTTCTCATCCTTTTTGACTGTTGTTTTGGTCACTTTTGCATTTTGTCACTGCTCTCACCCCTAGAGGTACTGTACAGTAGCATGAGGCGGTGTCTACAACCCACAGAAGTTGCTCAGGTAGTGCAGCTCATCCAAGATAGCACATCATTGTGAGCTGTGGCAAGAAGAGTAGCTGAGTTTCTCAGCACAGTGTCCAGATCATGGAAGATACCAGGAGACAGGCCAGTACACCAGGAGACATGGAGGGGCTGTAGGAGGGGGAAAAACCCAGCAGCAAGACCACTACCTCCTCCTTTGTGCAAGGATGAACAGGAGAAGCAGTTCCAGAGTCCTGCAAAATGACCTCTAGCAAGCCACTAACATCCATGTGTCTGCTCAAAGTGTCAGAAACAGACTTCATGAGAGTGGTATGAGGGCCTGACGTTCACAAGTGGATGTTGAGCTTACAGCCCAACACCGTGCAGTGCGATTGGCATTTGCCAGCGACCACCAAGATTGGTGGATTCGACATTGACACCCTGTGCTTTTCACAGATGAGAGCAAGTTCACACCGAGCACGTGACAGACGTGACAGTCTGGAGACGCCACGGAGAACATTCTGCTGCCTGCAACATCCTCCAGTATGACCGCTTTGGCAGTCAGTCAGTAATGGTGTAGGGAGGCTGGAGGGCCGCACAGCACTCCATGAGGTACCCTAACAGCCATTAGGTACCAGGATGAGATCATCAGACCAATTGTGAGACCATATGCAGGTGCAGTGGGCCATGGGTTTCTTCTGATGCATGAAATTGCTAAGCCTCATGTGGCTGAAGTGTATCAGCAGTTCCAGCATGATGAAGACATTGATGCTATGTACTGGCCTGCCCGTTCCCCAGACCTGAATCCAATTGAGTACATCTGAGACATCATGTATTGTTCCATCCACCAACGCCACATTTCACCACAGACTGTCCAGGACAGGACTGATGCTTTAATCCAGGTCTGGGAAGAGATCACACAGGAGAACATCCGCCACCTCATCAGGAGCATGACCAGGCATTGTAGTGGGTCATACAGGCATGTGGAGGCCACACACGCTACTGTACATCATTTCCTTGTTTTGAGGCATTTCCACTGAAGTTGGAGCAGCCTGTAATTTGATTTTCCACTTTGATTTTGATTCTTATTCCAAATCCACACCTCCATGGGAAATTAATGTTGATTTACATTGATCATTTATATGTTTTATTGTTCAACTCGTTCCATTATGTAATCAGTAAACATTTGCAACTGGAATATTTCATCCAGTGATATCTAGAATGTGGTATTTTAGTGTTCCCTTTATTTTTTTGATCAGTGTAGTTTGGTGTCATCAGCAAAGACTGACACTTTACTCTCAATCCCATCCACAAGGTCATTAAAAGAGATTATAAAGAATCGGTCCTAGCACAGATCCATGCAGTACCCCACTGCTGACTATGTCCCATATAGAGACTGCACCGTTTACGACGACTCTTTGTTTCAATTATAAGATTATTCTTAAAACCTATAACTCTGTCGTTCACCTCTTGAAACAAGATTATTTCACCGACCTCATCACCTCACTATCCAATAATCCTAAACAACTCTGACGGTTTTCACTCCTTCCTCAGTCCTCCTTCATTGTGTCATTTGCTGGCTTTTCTTCCCCACCTCTTTTCCTTACTGTTAGGGTTTCTCAAGATTCAGTGCTAGGTCCCCTTCTCTTTTCTGCATACACTGCCACCATCAAATTTGGTTTTCTGTACCATCTGTATGTTGATGGCACCCAATTATACACATCTTCTCCTGACATCACCCCTGCATTACTACAAAATGCCAGTCATTATCTGTCAGCTGTCTCTAACACCATGTCCTCCCTCTATCTAAAACTGAATCTGTCAAAAACTGAACTTCTTGTACTTTCTCCCTCTGCTAAGTGATCTACACCTAATATTTCCATTTCTGTGTGTGGTTCTAGCATAACTCCCAAGCAGAATGCCTGCTGTCTTGGGGTTATAGTTAACACAGATATTTCCCTCACTCCCCACATCCGATCACTTGCTCGGTCATGTCACCTACACCTCAAAAACATTTCTAGAATTAGAGCTTTTCTTATCTTTGACTTATTCATTCTCGTCTAGACTATTACAACACTTTTCTAATCGGTTTCCCTCTTTCAAAACTCTCCCCTCTCAATCCATCCTGAATGCAGTAGCCAGGATAATATTGCTCTCCAACTGCTACACTACTGCCTCCACCTTGTGCCAGTCACAATGGTTTGCCATCCACTACAGAGTAAAATTTAAACTTATCACTCTCACTCACAAATCTCTCCACAGGTCTGCACCACCCTACATCTCTCCTCCCTCATCTTAGTGCGCCACCCTACCCATGCCCATGCTTTATTTCACTAATGACCTAAGATTAGCATCCTCTAGAATCCGGACATCCCACTATCAAGACTGCTCTCGTGTTGCACCAGTTCTTTGGAATGCACTACCACAGACAATTCTATTAATTCCCATTATCCAGCTTTAAGCGTGACCTAAAAAAACATTTCTTTATACTGGCCTATCACCTCACTACTGTAACTATTCTCTTTTTGCCCTTCCTAAATTTTCCTCAGAATCTGGTCGCTCGCATCACCCGTTTACACACCCTCCATGCACTTAATAGCACTCTGTACCTGTAATTATACAATTACTGGCTGCTGACTGGTTTATGTAGCGTTATTTGAATGCCTCTATTATATTGATGGCTGGATTATACTACACAAGCATTTTTTAACATCTACCTTTAGCGTCTCCACTATTCCCTCACAGATTGTAAGCTTGCGAACAGGGCCCTCACTCCGCTAGTTATTGATATCATCTCTACAAGTCCCTTCTGAATTGTAAAGTGCTACTGCATATGTTGGCACTATACAAATAAAAAAATATTATATTTCCAACAAAACATGTTTTATGTCTCACAAAAAAAATCTGTGATCTCATGTTGTCTGCAGGATCAACCTTCCTTAAGCCGTCTAATGAGCTATTCAGGGCTATGGACAGGACAGAAATCTGCTTTAGAATCTGCCTCTACAGCTAAATGAAAGGAGGCATTACCAGTGTGAGACTTGTAATTATTAACCCAAGATAAAACATAATAACAAAATATGCTGCAGTAAATAAACAGCAATAGTGCATGAAAATAATATAGAGTGCTTGGTTAACATAATTTTGATTAAAAAAATGTAAAAGCCATCCTAGCACGTCACTATGACCCTAGTCAGGATGGTCCGAACCTCTAATATTAAAACTCTATTTGTCAAAAGACGTGCATGCGGATAAGGACTGAGAAGGACTGAGACCCCGCTAATGGACACGCAGTCATGGAGAACAACATGAATGTATTGTCCTTTCTTGACGTAGACATAGGGTCACAGTGATGTGGTGACATGCCTTTTACTTTTTTTTAATCAAAATTATGTTAACAAAGCACTCTATATTTTCATGCATTTTGTCTGTTTAGTGGCCAGTGTGAACATGCGCTTACACACAGCATGCACACCAACTTATATTCCAGTTCATCTCTTTATGCTTATATAACTAACACAGTGCAGTAGAACTGAACTTTATATCTTGTTGAAAACCCATGTGCTATAGCTCTCACTGCTCTGCTGGACTGCATCATTATTACATTGGCTGCCTGTGAGATGGAAGCTGAAGCTGAGAGGAAACTGCAGATGTGTCAGGTATAATCACACACAGCTCTGCAGTGAGATCAGGAGAGCCGAGAGCGGCCATTACACATCACACTGGCAATACTCCTTTCATTATAACAATCTCCGGGGGCAGATTCTCATGCAGATCAGTGTCTGGCCCAGAGCCCTGAATAGCTCATTTACATATAAGAAAAACGTGGATTTATACCAATAGCTTGCTCATTATTAGTTCTATTGAATTGAAGATTCCGAAGGGTTGATTCCATTCCATAATCCATAGAAGTTATTATATAAATTCAAATGGTAAAAACACCATTACCCAATAATAGCAACTCATCCAACCCCTCACAAACGCCTTGCTCCCTCTTTGGTGTGCAACAAAAGAATGCAATGCAAGTACAGATAAGGAGATTCCCTGTTAAAATTTGACAGAGGAAACCAAACCCAGCCTTAATAGATAGATATCATAACTCACAAAACCATAAGATTGAAAATAATGTCTATTGCCAGCACATCTGTAACTACTGTCGGGCATCTTATCCAGTCCCCCCATAATTTCACAAATTTACTAACAGCTTCTCTTCTGAAGTAAATTCCTTTTTCCATCAAAATTTTGTTATTCATGACCTGCGTCACTTCATCTACTGCCGGAGGGTCATTCACTAGCCAATGAGCGATAGCTATCTGCACCTGAAATGATCCTCCAACATTTCCCATCAATCCTAACACATACTTTGGGATTAAGTGAAATTTGAATGTTGAAAACCTCCATAATTAGTCAACCCGTACCTTCCCATAGCCCAACTAATCTGGGGCATCTCCTAAACATGCATTAAGTCCGCATTATCCTCTCCACATCATGGACAACAGTCATTAGACATAACGTAAGTCCCATTCTAAAGATTATTTTAGGGGTCCTGTAAACTCTATGAAATAAGAAAAGCTGAGACGTTCTCTGCGCAGTGTTAACTGAGAATGAACTAACGGACTCCAATGCTTTTCCCCATTCTTCTGTGGTAATAGTTCCCACATCTGTCTCCCATTTAGATGGGACTAGTGCCATTTCTTCCCCAGTAATTTTACCAACCAGGAGTTGTATAATAGAGAGATAATTCCCTTTAGTAAATTTGGCCTGTACCACAAAGTCTACCAACCCATTAGTTTAAATGGAGAGATCAGAAATAGCCTTCTGCGCTCTTATTGCATGTCTTAATTGTAAGTACTTGAAAAACTCATTATTGATCAAGTTAAACTCCTGCTTCAGGTGATCAAAGGAGCAAAAATGACCATCAAGAAACAACTGATATACATACTTTAACCCCTCCCTTCTCCACTTCCCAAGTCACTTCAAGTGCAGTAATTCCCTCAAATTAGGGTTCTCAAATGGGCGTGTACCTCGAGCAGTCCTTCATTCCAAGTCACTTTTTACAGGTCCACAAGATTTTGTGTACTAGGGTGTGAGTGGGAAAGCATCTCGAATTGTGTGACTAACAATTCTAATACATTTTCGCCACTCCTTTCAGATTCTTGGGAATTATCGATCCCGCATCCAGAATCAACTCCAAGGCCCAGCCTCTAAAATGCTGAAACTGGGAGGCCAAATAGAACCCCATATATTAGGCACTGCTAACCCCCCTGATCTTTAGGTAAATGGAGATTTTTCAGTTTTATTCTAGGTAAAGGTCCCTTGCTTCCACACTAGATCTCTGAATATATTGGGCATTTTTTGAACCAATAATTGGGGATCCAGATTGGGGAGTTATGTAGCAAATGCAAAATACATGTCATTAAGCACATTTTCATGAGGTTCGTTCTACCCAAAGCTGATAATGGCAATTTTCTCCAAGCATTCACTTTACCTCTCATCTTGGTTACCAAGAGGACTGAGATTAAGCTGGATATAATCCTGCGACTTGTGATAAAAAGCCTTAAATATTTAAATTTCTGTACCACGGGTATATGTGACAGCCCTTCCCAAATAGACTCTTCTCTAGTGTCTAAAGGCAGTAAGGCGAACTTTGTCCACTTTACAGTTAGGCCTGAAAAAGTACCACATATTTCAATAACATCTGTTATGATTGGGATGGAGATGTCTGAGTTGTTCACAAAAAAGCAGATCAACCGCACCCAATTATCCTTTCCTCTTTGAGTCTATATTTAAATCCCTGAATCCTAGGAGGTTTTCTAACAATTACAGGCAAATGGCTCAATTGCAATAGCAAAGAGCAATGGAGAGAGCGGGCAGCCTTGTCTAGTACCCCTATAGAATTGAAAACGATCCAACATTTTCCCATTGGCTCTTACCATAACAACCTGCGACTTTAACAAAAGCCCAATCCAGTTTATGAAATTGGGACCAAATCCCATCCCCTTTAACACTTCCCACATATAGTTCCACTCAAAACTGTCAAACGCCTTAGTGGCATCTAGAGAGACAATGGACTTATAAATGGGGTCTGTCTGCAGGTTTAGAAAAACCCTACGCAAATTAAAAGCCAAGGATTTTGAGAGCATGAACCCAGCCTGGTCAGGATGAATAATTGAGGTGATAACCATGCTGAACCGAGTTGCCAGAATTATCACAATTTTAATGTCAGATGTCAGCAGTTAAATAGGTCTATATGAGTCAGTGAGCTCTCTTTCCCCTCATTATGGATGACCACAGTTATAGCCCCCCACAGGGTTCTTGGAAGTCCCCCTTCAATAAATACACTATCAATCATTTCCAGGAACTTCATCTGACCCGGGAGTTTTATTGTTGGGCATCTTCCTGAGAGCCTACTGTACTTCCTCAAATGAGACTGGGCTCTCTATAGTTTCCTTTCTTTATCCATCATTACTGGTAGGTCTATCCCTGCCAAATAGTCCAATAGGCCCCCCTCTGAATAATTGGCTTTTGATGAGTATATGTTAAAATAAAATACTGAATATCCTACATGATTTCTATCAGTTTGGGTACATGGTAAATATATGCATTTTCCATCTGCACCCTTGCAAAATTAGCTAGAAGTTGCCCAGTCATCTCATCCTCCTCATAGAACTGCTGCTTTAGGAACATGTGCTTATTTTCAACCTGTTCTAGCTGAAAAAGCCTTAGTTGCTTTTGGGCCCTCTTCCACTGTGCCACATTCTCTGGGCTAATATTTTGTGTATACAGTCGCTCAGCCACACGGACTATTTCTTCCAGATCAAGCCCCCTTTTTGGGAATTGTCCTAAAAAATCTATTTCTAAGGACCCCCCTCAAAAATGCCTTCATTGTGTCCCATACCACATTAATAGGTGCTAAATCCACATTAGTTTCAAAGAATTCCGTCAGTTTTACCTTAACCCTACCACAATCAATAAGTTTTAGCCAAAAGGGGTTAAGTTCCAAACAGATGCCCAATTCCATTATTGTCGAATTGGGTCCAAAAGATTAAAGGAGAATGATCAGATAAAAATCTAGGAGCATACTCTACATCTGACAGAAACTGGACTATACAAGGGTTACATCAGATCATATCTATTCTTGACAAGGACTGGCACAAGAGAAAACCCTTACAGAGGGGAACCTTTTCCTCCAAATATCTAGCCATCCCAATTTGTTAGTAAATTGACCGAATGAAGTTAACTTATTTCACCAGCTGGAAATTTATCTTTGTATGGGTTACAAATAGTATTAAAATCACCCACAATTATTAAGGGAATATCAGGCTAGGTAGCAAACTTCACAAGTATTTCTGTGAGAGGGATGTTAAAAAAGGGAGGAGGGATGTTAATCACCACTATAATACATTCAAAATGTACAATCTTACAGCACCCCAACAAATTTTCCCTGCTCATCCTTGAAAGAATCAAAACATATACCTAATGGTAAATGGGATTTTCTAATAGACTAGGAGACCAACCCCCCCTCGAGTAGTTGGAAAAGAAATAATGTACATCATATGTGCTGTCATGCATCACGTGTCTCTTGTAGGTCAACAATCGTGCCCTTGGATTTCTTAACGTAGTCAAAAAATTGCATAGATACATCTCTCAATCAGCATTTTCCATGAAAGATACTTAGCAACTAAACCCATTTCCCATTTATAAGATGGGGGAAAAATGCCAACACAAATTGATTCCATTTCATACACCAGCAAGGCCCAACCCAGATTGAACCAATATTCCTCATTTTTGCACACCCAGAGGGAACCCACCCTCCCCCATAATTGTTGTAAACCTATCCTTACCCGTAAGGGTTGCGTCTCAAAGAAACACCAAGCCTTCCACTTCGCTCCCATGTTGAGTGTGATCACAAATAGAACATCCTCAACAAAACACTCCATCAATCAACTATGGTTATTTGCTTTTTATGTTGTAAGAAAAGTATGTACATTGCCAATTGAACAGTTGTTATCTTGTTTTCTAAGTTGTTTTCTTTCAACAAAAGTTTGTTGATAAAAAAAAAATCTATAACTGTTGTGCCTAGTGCAAAGAAAGACTCACCGTGTGAACATGACCTAAGGCATTGCTCACATCAACACTATATATTCCATTCTTAATGACACATCTGAGAGATTTGGTTTGAAATTGTTCCAAGCTAATTCTGATGAATACCACAGATTTAGAACTGGTTCATCAGGTTTCCTTTTCATTTTTGTCTTATATCTAGCATTAATAATGATGCAAACAACATTAATCTTGCTGGCAAAAAGCAATGGTTGGCTAGCTTTGCTAAGTCGCCATGTACTGCATATCATGCATTGCTTTTTACATTGAGCATGTATTGTACAAAAAGCCCCACCACTTAAATCCAAAACAAGTCTATAGAGGTCCATTATTCAGAAGTGTGTCCTTTGTCCTTCTGACCTCCAATTACCTATTACACATAAGTAAACTGCGCAAACACAAATCCATACAACAGTATCCAGTGAAACAATTGTGTGACAAATGGGATATAGTCATCGCAACTGCACTGGGTGCTACTGAGGTAGGGATAATCCTTCACAATTTTTTAAAGAAAAAAACAGCACTCCAAAATTGTAAATAAAATAAAGTTTGTTGCTTTATTGTTTCATCAAGAATGTTGCTCCACAAGTGATAAACTGGCCAACATTTCAGTCCATATTAGATATTGATCACAGAGCAAAAAGAGCATACATAGCCCTGATGTAAAGCTTTTACATCTGCTCTACAGTATATATGCTCCTGCTCCTTTTCTACTCGAGTATGACCAAAGTCCAATGTGAACCACATACAGAAGTGGACAAACGTTATTTGAGATATACAAATTTTAGTTTCCTCAAAGTTTGCTGCTTCAGCGATTATTGACATTTTAGTCCGATATTTCTATGGTTGCAAAAGTACAATTATAAGCATTTCATGAGTTTTTAAAGGGAACCTGTCAGCAGTTTTGGCCGTATTAAGATGTTGAAGGCAGAACAAATTCCTGCAGTGCGCAGGCGCTGGGCCTCTCTGACCTTTCCCGGCACCTGCGCACTGCAGTACTTTGCTCTGCTCTCAACAGGGCTGATAAGTACACCTGTGCAGGAGAGCAATGCCGGGGACCATGAAGCAAGCAGGAGGGCGGCATCAGAAGAAGATGGGAGGTGCCGGAACCGGACCTACAACACTCATCGGACCGTACCGACCCCAGGTAAGTATAATAAAACTTATTTTTCTTATCTTTCAGGTCATATTGGGAGCTTATCTACAGCATTATAGAATGCTGCAGATAAGTCCTGAAAGGCGGTGGCCGTATCTTATATTGGCCAAAACTGCTGATAGGCTCCCACTAAACTTATTTTATTGAAAAATACATCAAGTTTATGTCAAGACTGAATATTTACAGTGTCTTCCCTTATTTTACAAAACTTCTGCAATTCACAGTGGCAGCTGGATAGCAGCTTTTGGGCCAAATCCTGACTGATGACATATTCTTGCCTATTCAGTGCTTGTTTAGTTTATCCAATTTTTTGTATTTTTCTTTTCTCAACCACTTTTTGATGATTGCCCACATGTTCTCAATGAGAATGAAGTTTCCTGCCAATGGACCCAAAATGTCAATGATTTGTTCACAGACTTCCATTACCACTTTTGCCTTGTGACATACTTTCCATCAGGCTGGACAAAGTATTGTTCATCACCAAACTGATCCTGGATCATTTGGAGAAATTTATCTTGGAGAATATTTAGAGCCCATTCTTTATTCATGGCAGTGTTCTTAGTCAAAATTGTGAATGAGCCCTTTCCCATGAATGAAAAGCAACCCTGCAAACAAATGGAATCATGGTGCTTTACTGTTGGTATTACAAAGGACTCAATATACAGTAGGTTCGGAAAGTATTCAGACCCCTTTAAATTTTTTACTCTTTGTTTCATTGCAGCCATTTGGTAAATGCAAAAAAGTTCATTTTTTTTCATTAATGTACACTCTGCACCCCATCTTTACCGAAAAAAAACAGAAATGTAGAAATTTTTGCAAATTTATTAAAAAAGAAAAACCGAAGTATCACATAGTCATAAGTATTCAGACCCTTTGCTCAGTATTGAGTAGAAGCATCCTTTTGAGCTAGTACAGCCATGAGTCTTCTTGGGAATGATGCAACAAGTTTTTCACACCTGCATTTGGGGATCCTCTGCCTTTCTTTTTTTTAAACTCTTTTTATTGAAAGATTCCACAGGAGAAAATTACAAACATAGAACAATGCAAAGTAAATTCAGAATAATCCATACAGTCACTGTCCACAGTGACATAGATATGATATCACACTTTCAATAATAAAACAAATAAACAAAACAAGTAGAACATAGCATTTAACATAATGTACACTATATATCATTGCACCTCAAAACCAACAGGTTCATTATCAGATTTTGAGCTCGTACCAGGTTAGGTTATAGTAGGCATTCCTCCACAAAGCCCAAACATATCATCACGTTCATGCCCAGGAAGGGATATACATCAGGGGTTGTATCGCGAAATTGATGAGACCATGGCATTAGTAGCCAAGTGTGTTAAGGGTGAGACACACCACCTTTCCCAAATCTTATGGAACTTCTGGGGACATCCTCTATTTCTATATAATATGTTCTCATATGGAATATTATTCAATAATTTTTTCAATTGATTAATCAAAGGAGATCTCCCCCATCCACCTCAACGCTATTGCTTTCTTAGCCATAAACAGAACTTCCCAAAGAAATATTCAATCATAATGGACCCACATCTCTTCATCCACAACTCCCAGAATACACACTTTGGACTACATTCAATTGGTATCCCAATTATCAGTTCTAGTGTATTTATTACCTCACACCAATATCTTCGTATTATTCTACAATTCCAAATGAGGTGCCAAAAATCTGCCCCCAAGTCCCCACATCTATGACATTCATCAGTTGCCCTTCTATCAAATTTATGCAATCTACTTGGGGTCACATAGGATTGGTGAAGTATATATAATTGGATTAGCTTGTTATTTGCAGCTGGCGACACCATCGTATGTGCCTCTATTGCATTGAGGAGAAACGGGGTCAGTGGTTGCGCTTGTCCGCTGGCCTGGCTGCGTTTAGAAAGACTTCATGGACCAGGGCTCATACCACTGAACGCCCACTCTATCTCCCCGTGGGCACATACTACACAGACAATGCAGGGTTAGGGAAAAACAGTGTGGCAATGCTTTATTGAACCACAAAACCATATAGCAAACAGAACATTCCCACCAATTACCCCCAAGATGGTGCACGTTACAAGGTCTCACCCTTCCGCTGTCTCGCCAAGATGGTAGATGATGTCAGAGCTCCCAGGGTCTATATTGCACCTGTGGTACACACACAGAGAGGAGGTACGACAAGCGTAGGGAGATAACCGAGAGCAGTCCTGTGTTCTTTCAGCTGGGTCCAAAGTACCCTCAGCTGACCCTCAAAAGTGACACCAGCCAGAAGGAAAGAAGTCTCTTTTATACCCGAGGCATGGGATCTATTTTTAGATTTACCTTCAGTTTATCCTCATAGCTCAAACTGGTTAGAGTACAATACACAATTAGCATATCAGCTTGCGCGATTGTCTTCTTGACCCACCAGACATAAAAACTTAAATCCATCAAGCCAATATACAGATAAAAAGTCAATTCTTATGAGTTTACAAAAACATGGTTGTCTGGGAAATTAAGATTCAATCTGGTTTCTTCACAGGCATCATTCCACTGATCATCAATAGAGGGGATTAAGTGCCGCCATTTCACTTATACAGCAAGTTGAGTGGATGCAATTCTGGAACTTAGCAAAAAGGTATATAAGGAGGATATCACGTCAGTGGGTCCTTGAGTTGATAGTACTATCAATGGATATCTAGATATTCGCATTCTAGGAAATGGGAACTGATACATTATGGCGTGTCTCAATTGCAGATATCTATAAAAATCCCTGTGGGGAATCCCAAACTGTACATGTGTTTGTTCAAATGATAATAAAGTTTCATGTTCAAAAATCTGATTAAGTGTTGTTATTCCATTTTGTTTCCAGAAACCTGGGTCTTGCCAACCTGGGAGGTGGAAGAACTCTGGATTATCCCATATCTGAGTTTCCCCAACTAGATCAGTGAATTTCAAAACACGCTTACTCTCTCGCCAAACCTGTATCGCTAAGCTATGCGCAATCAGCAAACCCTGTGGTTGTCTGTATGAACCTTCCCATATTGCCCATGGTGCATGCCCACCCAAAAAAATGCATGAGATGAGCCTCCGCATTAAGTCGAATCAACAAATTCCTTCAATAGTGCAACTGACTAGCTAGGTAAAAAAAAAAAAGATTGGGCACCGCACATCCACCCAGGTTTTTGGGCCTCTGTAGGGATCCAATACTTAATTTAGGTCTTGAAGAGCCCCATATAAACGATGTCATCATGCCATACATATTCCTAAAGAAGCCCTTATGGACTTTAATTGATGTATGTTTCAGCATATAGAAGCATTTTGGGAGAATTATCATTTTAATTAGGCCAATTCTACCTGCCGCAGATAGGGGCAGCCTAGACCATACCTTGAACTTTTTCTTCATTATATATACAGTACAGACCGAAAGTTTGGACACACCTTCTCA
>VIAB01021368.1:31368-42032 GCA_009801035.1 Oophaga pumilio
TTCATTAGGGGCCCTGGAGGGAAACATTGGGGGGTTAATTTAAATTACTGGACAACCCCTTTAGGTTTTTAGTAGTGGTCAATCCCTTTATACTCCCCTTCAGTGTAGTTCCCACAGTGTCAGCACTCACTCTCCACGGAGCTCTCATGCGGTTGTTGTGACACATGAGCCCAGTGCCTAGTCAGTGATGGAGTCACTGTCACAGTCAGACAAATTGAACATGAAGAGGAAGTCAGTGACCAGCTGCAGCCCAGACATCCCCTTCATGTTATATTTGTTGAAAGGCAGGAACAATTTTTTAGAACCTTGTGTCTCTGCATTATTACTCTTGGGAGCAACAGAACCATGGTAAGGGCCATAAAAAGTAACTAAGGAAAATTGTCCATAGCTTCAGAACGATGTAGGGGATTAAAAAAAATAAAAATAAAAAAAAAATAAGCACAATACTCAGGGAAGCAGCGGGAGTAAAAGAGCAAAAAAACAGGTTGCATTACTATATTATATAATACAAAGGAAATGTGTCGCATTTAACTTTAGACCTTTTAGAGATCATTTCATCTTCAACTTGCTTAACTGTTCACAATAACAGCATTTTTGATCAGGGGTCCCCAAACTTTTACATAGTAAAACTGAACTGGCAATGATTGTTATCTGTGTATACGTACTGATTTGAACATGTATCATATTCTTAAATTAACTGGTGTGGTAGTTGGGGGGGAGGGAAGATTTGAGAGAAGAAAAAAAAATAGTTTTACCATTTTCCGAGACTAGTAACATTTTAAATTTTCGGGATGTGGAAGGGGGTGGAGTGATTTTTTTTCGTCCTTAGTGGATATGGCTGCCTGGGGGGCACCCCACCTCCTTGTAATTTTGGAGTTTTGATTTCTAGTTAAGCCATTTACCCCTTATGGGGACTTGCGTGGACAATACATAGCTGTGCTGATGAACTGCTATGTATAGCAAAAGTCGTGGTCTCCTAGGAACGCCAGTTTAACTCTGTGCTTGCTATGACCATTCTCCTGTCTTCCGCAGACTACTGTCTAAGATTGCGGGGAGCCAATGTGTTGCAATGACAGTCGCAAAGAATGATGCGCCACCCTGCCGGCGCTTGCTAAATGCCGTCAAGAGTCTGGCAGAGGCATTTAACAGATTAAAATAAATGTCATACCATGAAGGGGTTAATTTTGGTCACAATTTGTCTCATTATCCCACATTGCTGATTAAACTAATGCTAATGAAATAAAAAGCAGACAAATGACAATTTGACACAGCCAGTGTTTTATTTCAGCAAATATCTTGTAAATAAAATGGTCAACAATACAAAATAAAACTAAATAAAAATTTGCCAGTAAGGAACACTGGAAATGTATCCATTTGAGAAAAAAAAAACATTTTAAAGAGCACCGTTACATATAATGCTTTATCGGCATTGGCTTCTGTGCGATATTCCTATGCGAGGAAAAAAATTAAACTTATACTACCATTATATCACACACACACAAAAGAAAAAAGTTGCACTATGGGTCACCCTTGCAAATATTGCTATAAAATCATTCTAACTTTGGCAGAACCATAGAAGCATTACAGAACAAGCCTATTTTTAAACGCAGTGCTTTAAAGCTGTTAAAGAGGGTGTATCAGCAATTCTGAGATCTGAAAGTGTCTAAAAAGTATTCAGATCGTTATTTCCTACAAAAAAATAAAAAAATAAATTATAATAATATGATTGCCATCATCATAACCTCAACACCTCCATCTCATGGAATTTGTGATACATCCCCTTTAACGTCATTTCAAATATCTTCAATAAAGTGCTGGTAATAACCTTACCCTATGTTAACGATGAAATGAATTGTAAACCTGAAAGGTCCTGATGATTCTGGATAAAAAAGGTACCCCCTTTGGCAACATAATAATGTAAAAATTGATTTTTTTCTCTAAAGGAAACATCCACACACGTACAACCACTTATTTCTAGGTTTTGAAAGACACTTGTATCTGTAACAAAAGAAATGAAGATATTCAGAGGTATTGGAGTGATAGTAAACCCATTACAGTGTTTGCCCTTATTAGTATCTCCATGAAAGCAAGATCAGGTAGAAAAAAAAAAGCCAATCTGACATTGATAGAGGGCCAGAATGGTAAATCCACTAGAGATTTACTTGTGTGGGCAACAAAAAAAAATGTATTTTTAAAGAATGCTGCAAGTATTCAGACTGCAAAAGGAAAGCCTGTGTTGGTTAGATTTACTATTGTACTTTAAGTGACCACTTTACATATAATTTAAAGTTGTGTAAATCTGAATGTCTATTAATGTGCAATTATTTTACTTTTATGTGTTTATTTGGTAACTGTAGTCTGGCTTGAAAATTTATGTTGTGTTGGCATAACCTAAAAATTGCATCTCAGAAGAGAGTACATTAAATATAAAATTCAATCGCCAGGCTCACAGGAAACAGCCTTCTTTGGTGGCTGCTGCAAAACAAATGACATGGTAGCCATTGAGACGAAAGGCCGTGGACCTGAAGAACACAGCTACTCCAGTCCACCATGATGATAACTACTCCTACAAAGAGATTAGGTTATAGAGGAGGACCAAAGACTGGAGTAATAGCTATAATTCTGGTGTTTTTATGCCTAGACTAATGTAACCTTCAGCATTAAACATCATAATCAGGCTGATGGGATAAATCCGTGTGAACAGATCCGAATATAATAAATCTTGCGACTCTGGATCGAAAGTTGGATCCACAAAAGGCGAGAAATACTTGAATGTTGCATTGTTTAAAAATCAACTGCTTTTAAAGCTTTGAAGATGATTATGTAAAGGGCAGTTCCAAACATAATTGATGAGATTACCCCAAAAAAAGGAATTTTTTTTTTTTAAATTAAACTACCACAAAAACAAGTATTCTGTTAAGAACTACATCTTGGTATATCTCACCCACCCAACATAAAACAGCAATATGTAGAGTTCTTAAGAAAGTTGCCTTGAAAAAGCTTGTGGTCTTGTTTCTTTTGCAACAGAACTGGTCATGACCAATTTATATATCTTTTTTTTGAGGTGGACTCAGTTTCCGCATGCCTTGTATCCTGGACAAAAGTTGGTTGATAAAATCCTATAGGGTGAAGAAAAAACAAATTAACATATATCTGGATTTCGACATGTGGTTAATGTTTATCTTTTTTTTTTTTAAGTACATCAGAACAAATTAGAGGGAATTTTCAGGGCTAAACTAAATTACAGTTAAGAAAAGTCATTTGCACTTTTTTTTTTTTACTCATAGTCCAGTTCTAACAAATGCTCAACCTTCCACCCTTGTCACTGCTGCTGCATTAAAGGGAATCTGTCACCCCATTTTTGGACTGAGATGCGACCACCGCCATCAGGGGCTTATCTACAGCATTCTGGAATGCTGTAGAAAAGCCACCGATGTCACCTGAAAGAGAAGAAAAACGAGTTATATTATACTCACCCAGGGGCGGTCCGCCGTCCGGTCCGATGGGCGTCGCGGTCCGGCGCCTCCCATCTTCTAGCGAAGCCGGCCTCTTCTTTGCGTCCCGTCACGGCTCCTGTGCAGGCACACTGATCTGCCCTGGTGAGGACAGAGTACTGCAGTGCGCAGGCGCCGGGAAAGGTCAGAGAGGTCCGGCGCCTGCGCACTGCAGTACTCTGACCTCACCAGGGCAGATCAGTGCGCCTGCGCAGGAGCCGTGACGGGATGCAAAGAGGCCGGCTTCGCTAGAAGATGGGAGGCGCCGAACCAGACCGCGACGCCCATCGGACCGCCCCTGGGTGAGTATAAGATAACTCATTTTTCTTCAGTTGACATCGGAGGCTTATTTACAGCATTCCAGAATGCTGTAGATAAGCCCCTGATGGCGGTGGTCGCATCTCATAGTCCAAAAATGGGGTGACAGACTCCTTTTAAGTAATCCTACTTTCTCAAACAGCGCCATACATATGAGAAAATTAGGCCAAACAATTCTTGCAAGTCTGGAAAACTATGTGCCGACCAAGGCAAAGGTGTGAGGCATTTTCAATTTCAATGCGTGATCCTCTTGCTTTCCTGCGTGATTAGCCACCATTAGGGGTGCCTAGCAGCGCTTCTCCAATTAAACTCACGCATGCACACTAACGCTATACATATGTGAGGGGGGTGCTATGGGGAATCTGTCATGCCATCTCCAGGATTATGGTGCAATGCAATTAAGTGTTTCAGAAGTCTACTGAATAGGGAAATCTATGCTGGAACTAATACGAAAATTACTTTATCTGAAACAGGGCATATAACTTGCTTCGATAAAAGTATAATTTGAAGCTAAGACACCACACCATTAATAACTTTGTCGATAACCAAAAGCTAGAAATACTACAAAAGAAATTAGATAACATATGTAATACCAATCTTCTACATCAATGCATTAGATTAGACTCTGGCAAAGTGCAGTCTGCATTGGAACAGCCCAAGGGGTTTGTGCAGTGTAATACAGCACCATGCAGCCGCTCTTCGCCCGGGGTCTCCCCTACACCGATAGCTGCATCTTTAGGGGAATATACTAATAAGACAGGCCATGCTCCATCATTGAGCCACTGCATTTGAGAGCGCAGCAGGCGTGATGGAGTCACTACATCGTGCCTCACTCCACAGCACAAAATTGGAGCTGCAGGGGGACATAGGGTAAAGGGTATGCCACACTAAACAATATCGCTAACGGGATCGCTAAAAAACGTCACTATTTAGCGATCCCGTTAGCGATGTTGTTGTGTGCGGCAGCTACCAGCGACGAGGCCCCTGCTGTGATGTCGTTCATCACAGCGATCGTTCCGGACCCTATTTTCGTCGCTGGCGCCCCGCTGGGTAAGTATATATCGCTGAGTGTGGCACCTTTTCTTAGCGATTTAGCGGTACTTTTGTACCGCTAAATCGCTAAGAAGATCGCTAACGGCGATAGCGTCGTTAACTATATCGCTAAGTATAGCCGCACTCAGCGATATAGAAACAATCCCGCTAGCGATCTCATTAGTATGCGACGCTAACGAGATCGCTAGCGGGATTGTGTAGTGTGGCAGTACCTTTAGGGAAGTAGCTTTTATTTTTATATATCACCTTGCAGGAGGTGGTGGGGGAGGGGTGTTGACAATATTGTGTAAAGGGCTATGTTTGGACATTTTTCTGTGTGGGTACATAATTCTGCATGGGGCATAATACTGTGTAAATTAGCTGTGTGGATATTCTGCTTGGGGGGCTCTGGGGGCATGCTACTGTAGTGAGGCAGTGTGGTGACTGTGGGGCATAATTGTATTAAGAGCTGTTATTCAAAATACAAGGGTTGAACAACAAGCTGTATGATTTACCGATTTAAGCAAATGTTTATATTATATTATTACGATGATGATTTTTAATTAGCTGCTACAGATATTACAATAGGCTGCACTGTGAAATGTATTATGTATTAGCAGCAATTAATAGAAAAATATTTAGAGTTGAGAGTCCTCAGTGGTTGATACCTTTTAATGGCTAACTGAAAAGATGGTAACAAATTGCAAGCTTTCGAGACTACTCAGGTCTTTTCATCAGGCTAAAGATTTTTCTATCTACTGGCTAACACGGTACAAAGATATACATCTTAACTAGTCAGACTTAATTCTGCTTATTAATTGCTGCAGTAAAGTGCTATAAATCAATATAAAACTAAATTTTGTATCACTTAATGTTGAGAAGAATTAAGTTCAGCCCTCCACAACAGTCACAGTATCTCATGTGGCATCTTCGGAAAATTGCCCACCCCTGTGCTATGGAAATTCTACAAGAACTTAAAAATTAAATTGATTTACTCTTCATTTCATAAATCAATAGTACACCTGAAAATAAGAAACTTTGTAACATCTTTGAAATCTGCTTCTTTCTCTGCTAGAATTGGCCATTATCAAAATTCTCAATTCTGATGTATAATCTGTATTCAGTGAGGCCAGACACTCCCTTTACAGAGACAGAATCTCATCAGTAGCCGCTGCCATCTCGTATCTCAGTAATGGGAGAGTCTGTCTTCACAGAATACAGATTATATATCAGAATTGAGAATTTCGATAATGACTGAAATCTGTCTTTTTTTTTCTCTGCCAGAATTGATCAAAGATATCTATAACAGTAGTACACTTGAAAATTAAGAAACTTTGTGTTTTTTAATTTAAGCACATAAAAATACAGATTACTCTGTTATTACAGTGTTGTATTTAGACTTAGAATTCATACATCAAGTAAGACGTGTGCGATTATTTAGTCTGCACATTTTGCAACAGTGAAAGAGTGCAAAATGCTACAAAATATAGAAATCAAGGAATAAGATATTGTAATCAAGCAACTTTTTTTTATTATGTACTCTATAAATTTGGATGACAACTAGTATTCCATCTGCTTAGTTTTGTGGTCTAATTTCACTTTATATTTTCTTCTCCCCTCTTTACAGCTACACTGTGCACCATTAATTCAAATGTTATGCTTATAAGGTCAAATACTAAATTATTCAGCTATAATTATTAATCCTTGTATTTTTCTGCCTTTAATTAAACACTCATTCTTGTATTTCTATTTAGTTAAGGGAAGACCTACAAATATTTTTTCATAGCAGAATACTATTACAACTGGAAAGAATTTTAATGACAGATGGAAATCTGCAATGTACAGAAGCTTGGAACAAAAATAACCCAGTTGTCACATCTCCAAACTGATAGCATGGTTTTAACAGCAGAATCCCAAATCAGACTCGTGAACAGCAAAAGCTAGGAACTCAGCAGCCCGCATTGCTTTTAGCACTCAGATTTTGTTAAATCACAGGTGGGCATAGCAGATCCCAATAAAGTATGACCCAATACTACAGCTTCATTCAGATCCTAATCACTACTCCTAATAACTGGAAACAATATTTCGTCACATTATCCAACCATGGTGCCCAGTTAGGGTGTTAAATTGCTCACTAGTCTATTATAAGACATAGGACCCAAATTCAAAGCTTTTACACCTACATATTCTGTTGTAGAGTGCTTTGAAAAGTCACATTATTTTGGAGGTGGTGCTAAAATTGTGGAACTTTTGGTGTTCTTGTTCCAAAGTGGGCGGAGAAGGGACAGGGGCATGACAAGTGGTGGTGTTTGCTAGATCACAAGTCTTACTCCTGCTGGGACTAGAGTAGGATTTCTCCTGTTACCCTTGTAAAAATGAAATGTGGAGCTGTAGCACCAATAGATAGATGCTACTGCATAGGTGCCACCAGCGCCATTTTGATAGCGGGTAAAAAAAAAAAACAACGATGTGGCATCTATCAGATCGCTGATAGATGCTACTGTTCAAGTGCCATTTTGAGAGGTTTTTTTTCCTAGAATAAATGTATATCCCTAAATAAAATAATTTAATGCACATTATAGATGCGATCATGCTGCAGTGCAGGCGCCGCCCACTGAATGTGATTTTTTTTCCAATACATATTATATTCATTATGTAAAATAGGGGACAGGCCAGTGAGGGATCAGTGACCTGTCATAAGCCATACGGACGAATATGAGATCATAACCCCACATGACGATCCCCAAAGGCTGCCCCGAAGCACAAGAATCTCAGTAACTGAAAATAAAAATTAAAAAACCACAAGACGGATTACTTCAACCCAAGGTATCATTTTAATTATTATAATGGAGCCGACCTGACACTGTCTGTAGGTTAAAGTAAACCTGTCAGCAGGATTGTGCACAGTAATGGTATAAAAAGTTTAAATTTTCAACAAAAATCTGATATAGTTTCACAGCTTGCATATATCAGGAGCTGGCTGCATGATTTCAACCAGGTACTTTTGGACTATAACCAACACCCCTTATGCAGGGAGAAAACCCATCACACATGTAGAGAGACCTATCAAGCCTTGGACGTAGGCAGGGAGAAGCTTAGAAGTTTTTTTTCTCCTAATTACCCATATGCTTGGTTTCTTTCAGAGAAAAATATACATTAGAAGCTGTAACGCCACAGCGTTTCAGAGTCAAATATACCTACTTTAAATCCTACATCCAGACTGATGCATGCGGTCTGTAAAACAAGCAGCATATAGCAGTTGTCAGGTCCTCAAAAAAAAGTTAAAGGGTGTGTTTCCAGGAAACGTTGCGTGTTTGACGCTATGTACAGTCACATGTGTAATAACTGCATTAAAGCAGCTTACTACGCATGTGTACTAATTTAAATAAGGTCTTACCTCCTCCCACAGCAGGAAGTCCCCGTCCACTGCAGTTCTCGCGATAACTTAGCTTACTGCGAGAACAGCTGTGTTACCGCGAGAACTGCCATGTACGTGACCGGGGGTTATCTAAGGTCACTAGGCTCGTTCTCACGGTCACCTGACCGTGAGAACTACAGTGTAGGTGAGTGGCGAAGATCTCCGGTGGCCTCTACAAGCTCTGCTATTTCTGGATGTCATGCATCCAGATGTAGCATGTAGCTAAGCTGCACAGAGAGAGAGAGAGAGAGAGAGAGACCGGACAGTGTTCTCGGCATTTTGTATGTATTTTCTACGGGAGCAACGGATCCGCTGGCGGATTCTGTCAAAAATGGATGCCCGCAGATCCGCCACCCATAGGTGACCATTATACAAAATGGCGGAAGCGGGGGATCCGCCATAGTCCGGCATTTTGACACACCAAAAAACGTTGCATTGAATGTTCTCCAAAAATGGCACACGCCAAATTTATGGCTGATATGTCAAAAAACGGATCCAACAGACGACCTTCCGTCAAAATCCGCCACTAATGCAAGTCAATGGGAAAAAAGCGGATCCGCAAAAAAAAAAATGGCGGATCCGCTTTTTTCACTTTGGCGGATTTTGACTGACATCGCACGACTGAAGTGTGAAAGAGGCCTAAGGACTACGTTGGACAGGAAGTATGTGTTTGTTTATTAATTTATTATTTTTTTCAGGAGATCGAGTGCTTCGGGGAATTAAGCATATAATAAAATGGCAAAACTGGTGTTTTATTTCATTAAAATACTTTTTTTCTGGCTGAGTTTTTTAACCCTTTACATACTATAGGATTAGCAATGGATAGGTGCCTTATTGACGCCTCTGCATTACTAACCGGGCTTAATGTCCACCTTACAATACAAAGGTGACATTAACCCCTTATTACCCCATATGCCACCGCTACACGGCAGTGGGAAGAGAGGCTAAGTGTCGGAATTGGCGCATCTTATAGATGCGCCATTTCTGGGGCGGCTGCGGGCTGGTATTTGTAGCCTGGGGCAATATCCATGGCCCCTTCCTAGGCTATGAATATCAGCCCGCAGCTGTCTGCGTAGCCTTTCTGGCTATTAATTATAGGGGTACCCCACGTCATTTTTTTTTTTTTTGGGCCCCCCTATTTTAATAGCCAGTAAAGGCTATGCAGACAGCTGCGGGCTGACATTCATAGTCTGGAAAGATCCATGGGTATTACCCACTTCCCAGGCTACAGACACCAGGCCCCAGTCACCGGCTTTCCCACTCTGGACTTGAAAATTGTGCGGGAGTCCACGCAATTTTTTTTCAACCCCTTAACCCCCCAAGGGCGGTTTGCACGTTAATGACCGGGCCAAATTTAACAATTCTGACCACTGTTTCTTTATGAGGCTATAACTCTGGAACGCTTCAACGGATTTTTGCGATTCTGAGAATGTTTTCTCGAGACATATTGTACTTCATGATCATGGTAAAATTTCTTCAATATAACTTGCGTTTATTTATGAAAAAAATGGAAATATGGCGAAAGTTTGTAAAATTTTGCAATTTTCAAACTTTAAATTTTTATGCCCTTAAAACAGAGAAAGATGTCACACAAAATAGCTACTAAACAACATTTCCCACATGTCTACTTTACATCAGCACAATTTTGGAACCAAAGTTTTTTTTATTATGAAGTTGTAAGGGTTAAAAAGTTGACCAGCAATTTCTCATTTTTACAACAAATTGTACAAAACCCTTTTTTTTTTTTAGGGACCATCTCACATTTGAAGTCACTTTGAGGGGTCTGTAAGCAGAAAATACCCAAAAGTGACACCATTCTAAAAACTGCACCCTCTCAAGGTACTCAAAACCACATTCAAAAAGTTTATTAACAATTCAGGTGCGTCACAGGAGCTGAAGAAACTTGAAAGGAAAAAAAATGAACATTTAAGTTTTTAGTCACAAAAATGATCTTTTACAAACAATTTTTTTTAATTTCCAAACGGTAAAAGTAGAAATTGGACCACAATAGTTGTCCAATTTGTCCTGAGAACACGGATTCCCCATATATGGGGGGGGGGGGGAACTACTGTTTGGGCGCACGGCAGTGCTCAGAAGGGAAGGAGCGCCATTTGACTTTTTCAAACCAAAATTGGCTGGAATCGAGATTTGACGCCATGTCGCATTTGGATAGTCTAAACAGTGGAAATCCCCACAAGTGACCCCATTTAGGAAGCTAGACCCCAAAGGAACTTATCTAGATGTGTGGTGAGAACTTTGAACCCCCAAGTGCTTCACAGAAGTTTATAACGTAGAGCCATAAAAATAAATAGATCATTTTTTTTCCACAGAAATGATATTTTCACACCCAATTTTTTGTTTTCCCCAAGGGTAACAGAAGAAATTGGACCCCAAGAGTTATT
>VIAB01021370.1:33512-47892 GCA_009801035.1 Oophaga pumilio
TTGTGTCATTCTCAAAACTTTTGGCCATGACTGTACAGCCAAACTAGCAGATATAGACCCAACCAGGAGTGTTCACGTTTTAAACAATTAGTGGCAGACACCAACAAAGTGGCATTAATTTCACCAGAGTAAAAATAGTATAATTGGGAGCGACACCTCTTCCACTACAGCCAACCCAGCAGATGGAGACCCAACCAGGACTGTTCACATTCCCACAAATTAGCATTAACATCTGCAGCAGCAATAGCAGGCACAGAAGCCCCACTAAACATAATAATAATATTATTTCTTTTGCGCCAACAAATTTCGCGGCACTTTACATTTTAGAGGGGACTTGTACAGACAATAGACATTACAGCATAACAATAAACACATAGATCAAAAACATATACCAAGAGGAATGAGGGCCCTGCTCACAAGCTTACAACCTGACCTGACCTCCTTACTGACCAAAATCCCACAATGTCTGTCTGCTATCTCATCTTTCTTTTCTGCTCGCTTTCTAAAACTGAACATGGACAAAACAGAATTCATCATCTTTCCCCCATCTCGCTCTACCCCTCCAACAGACGTATCCATCAATGTCAATGGGTGCTCACTTTCCCCAGTCCCGCATGCTCGATGCCTCGGGGTGATCCTCGACTCTGCCCTCTCTTTCAAGCCACATATCCAAGCCCTCATCCTGCAGACTCAAACTCAAAAATATTTCCCGGATCCGTGCATTCCTTGACCATGAAACAGAAAAACACTATTGCACGCCCTTATCATCTCCCGCCTAGACTACTGCAACCTCCTAATCTCTAGTCTCCCCTCTAGCACTCTGGCACCACTCCAATCCATCCTACACTCTGCTGCCCGACTAATCCACCTATCTCCCTGTTATTCCCCAGCCTCTCCTCTATGCCAAGCCCTTCACTGGCTTCCTATTGTCCAGAGGCTCCAGTTCAAAACCCTAACTGTGACCTACAAAGCCATCCACAACCTGTCTCCTCCATACATGTGTGACATGGTCTCCCGGTATTTACCTACAAGCAACCTTCGATCCTCTCAAGATCTCTTTCTCTACTCCCCTCTTATCTCTTCTTCACACAACGGCATACAAGACTTCTCCCGTGCTTCCCCCATGCTCTGGAACGCTCTACCCCAACACATCAGACTTTCCCCTACCACGGAAACCTTCAGAAAGAACCTGAAGACCTACCTTTTCCGACAAGCCTACAACCTGCAGTGATCCTCAGTCTACTAAACCGCCGCACGACCATCTCTACCCTCTCCTAGTGTATCCTCACCCATCCCATGTAGACTGTGAGCCCTCGTGCACAGGGTCTTCTCTCCTTCTGTACTTGTGTGTGCCTTGTTTTGCTCATATTTATTGTACTTGTCTAGATTTGCCCCTTTCAAATGTAAAGCGCCATGGAATAAATGCCGCTATAAAAATGTATAATAATAATCTATGAGGAAAAAGAGGAGACATGAAAGGTGGATGGTAACAATTGCTTTCAATGTTCGGACAAGCTATAGTGTAAGAATCGGGTGTTCATGTGATGCTGCATGAACCAGTTATCAGCCTAAGTATGTTACAGTACAGACCCAGAGGACTATTAAATGCATAAAGCATGTGAGAACATGATATGAGGAATCAAGTTATCGTAAAAATTTTGAATGGGCAACACAGGGATAGTTAGGTTAATGTGTTGAGGCGGTAGGTCAGTCTGAAGAAATGCATTTTTAGGGCACGCTTAAAACTGTGGGGATTGAGGATTAATCATATTAACCCGGGTAGTGCACTCCAAAGAATTGGCGCAGCACGTGAAAAGTCTTGGATACGGGAGTGGGAGTTTCTGATTATTGAGAATGTTAACCTCAGGTCATTAGCAGAACGGAGGGCATGGATAGGGTGGTAGGCTGAGACAATGGAGGAGATGTAGGCTGGTGCTGAGCCATGGAGTGCTTTGTGGGTAAGGGTAATAAGTTTGTACTGGATTCTGGAGTGGATGGGAAACCAGTGTAATGACTGGCACAAGGTAGAGGCTTCCGTATAACGATTGGTGACTGGTGAGGCATATGATCCTGGCGGCATCATTCAAGACAGATTGGAGAGGGGAGAGTTTGGTAAGAGGGAGATCGATTAGTAGAGAGTTACAATAGTCCAGACAAGAATAAATAAGAGAAACAGTAAGAGTTTTTGCAGAGTTGAAAATAAGAAAGGGTCGTATTCTAGAAATATTTTTGAGATGCAGATAACAAGAGGGAGCCAGTGATCAGATGTGGGGGGTGAATGAAAGCTCGCAATCAAGTATGATGCCAAGACAGTGGGCATGTTGCTGGCGAGTAATGGTGGAACCACACACAGAAATGGCAATGTCGGGCATAGGTAGGTTAGTAGATGGGGAAACACAAGAAGTTCAGTTTTTGACAAGTTCAGTTTCAGATAGAGGGAGGACATGATGCTAGAGACAGCGGTAAGACAATCAATGGTGTTTTCTAAAACAGCAGGTGTGATATCAGGAGAAGTGTATAATTGGGTGTCATCAGCATAGAGATGGTACTGGAAACCAAATCTACTGATTATTTGTCCAATAGGGGCAGTATACAAAGAGAGGAGGAGGGGGCCTAGAACCGATCCTTGAGGAACCCCAACAGCAAGGAGAAGATGAGAGGAGGAGCAGCCAGCAAAAGATACAGTGAAGGAGTGGTGAGAGAGATAGGAGGAGAACCAGAAGAGAATGGTGTCCTTGAGGCCAATGGAGAGGAGCATAGTGAGGAGGAGCTGATGATCCACAGTGTCAAATGCTGCAGAGAGATCGAAAAGAATTAGCATGGAGTAGTGACCATTACATTTAGCTGTTAGTAGATCATTACTTTAGTGAGGGCAGTTTCAGTAGACTGTAAAGAGCGTAAACTAGATTGTAGAATGTCAAGAAGAGAGTTATCTGAGAGATAGCGGATAAGATGGGAGTGGACCAAGCATTCCAGGAGTTTAGAGCTGAAGGGACGATTAGAGACAGGTCTATAGTTAGCGGCACAGTTTTGGTCAAGGGATGGTTTTTTAAGTAATGGATATATGATGGCATACTTAAGTGAGGAGGGAAAGATACCGGAAGAGAGAGAGAGGTTGAATATTTTTGTTAGATGAGTTCTGACAGCACAGAAAAGGGACTGGAGGAGATGCGACGGAATGGGGTCACTTGTGCAAGTTGTAGGGCAAGAAGATGCAAGGAGCCTGATTACTTCTTCTTCTGTGACTGGTTCAAAATCAAAGAGTGAGCTAGGGGTGGGGGAGGGAGGACAGTGCATGGTATGAGGGGATTGGGAGATAATTTCCTGTCGGATATGGTCAATTTTTTCTTTGAAATAATTGGCCAGATCATCAGCGCGGAGATCCGTGGTTGGGGTCTGCACTCTTGGGTTGAGTAGGGAATGAAAAGTATCAAAAAAACGTTTAGGGTTATTGGAAAGTGTGGTGATGAGCTTGTTGAAATAGGTTTGTTTGGAGAGGTGAAGGGCAGTGTTGAAGGGCAGTATTTTTTAAGCATAAACTATAATGGATGAAATCTTCGGGCAGATTGGATTTTCTCCACAGATGTTCGGTGCACCTGGAGCACCACTGTGGGAAATATGTTTGCAGCGTGTGCCAGGATTGTCGCCGTCTATGTCGAGTTGTTCTATGTATAGGAGGTGCAGTTTCATCCAGGGCACTTTTCAGTGTTTCATTGTAATGCTTCAGTGCATAATCAGGACATGAGAGAGAGGAGATAGAGGCCAATGATGACTGCAAGTTCTTCATAAGTTTCTGGGTGTTAATGGCCTGTATGTGTCATGTGTGCATCGCCACGAAGATCGTCGCGGTTGCACATTCTGACTTCTCACAGCTGAGTTGCTGTTTCCTTGTGTTTGGTGGTGAGGGAGTTAATTTTACCTAGCTCTTGGCTAAGACTAGGTCCAGCCTCGCCCGGCTGCTTTTGATTAATTGTTGATTGGTTTCCTTTAAATTCCTTGTTGTCTGCTCTGGGAGTTGCCAGTGAAAACCTTCATGCAGACCACAGATAGGAATGAATCTGTATAGACTTTAAGTTAAGAGCTCCTTAGTTCTTTTAAGCTCAACTTGCTTAGAGTTTAATATCCCAGACCATTTATGTTCCTTCGGTGTTTGTGAGTGTATGCAAGTCTGTGTTTTCTCCTGTCTGTCTTATATGTCTAAATCTATGTATTTAGCTGAGATCAGTTCATTTCCCTTTGGTGGTAATCAGGATCCTTCTTAGGACTGATTACAGGGTTCAGGGACTGATAGGAGACAGGGTTAGGCTGGAGACTTGGACCTCTGAACCATTATCAGTACCTCCAAGGTGAGGGATTAGTTAGGACCCCAGTTTAGGGTCAGGTTAGACCCCGGTCCTTCTCTTTCCTGTTTCAGCACATCAAGTCCTCAAGATTAACCCTGAGTTCAACAGATATCGTGTCAGGTAAATCTATTCTATATTTACATGCTGATGTTGCTTAACTATATGTTGTATAGTGTGTTGTTCCTGTAAGAATAGTTTACTGACATTGTATACATATCATTAGACAGCGTGACAGTATGTTTCTATAAGTGTGGAAAGTGGGGGTGACCTGTGCGGGATAGCAGTTCTTGATAGAGAATGAAAGAAGGTTGTGGTCAGAGAGTGCGAGAGGGGAGTTAGTGAAATCATCCACTGAGCAAAGCTGGAAGAAGACCAAGCCGAGGGAGTTTCCGTGTTCATGCATAGGAAAGTTAGTAAGCTGCGAAAGGCCAAAAGAAGAGGTTAGAGATAAAAGGTGAATAGCAGATGGGGAGAGGGGAAAAGCAATGGGGATATTGAAATCACCCATGATGAGGGTGGGGATGTCATAGGAGAGAAAAGGAGGAAGCCAGGTGGTAAAGTGATCCAGGAACTGATGGGAGGGGCCAAGAGGACAATACACCAGCATCACTCGCATGGAGAAGGGGATGTAGTGTTTGACAGCATGGACCTCAAAAGAAGGGAAGACAAGTGAGGGTACTTGAGGGATAACCTGAAAGGTACATTTGGGTAATAGGAGCAGACCAACGCCTCCCCCTGCTCTGTTGTCCGATCTTGGGGTATGAGAGAAGTGTAGTCCACCGTATGAAAGAGCAGCAGCAGTGGTGTCTGACTGCTGGTTCCAGATTTCAGTAAGAGCCAGAAGGTTAAGAGAATCAGAAAGGAAGAAGTCATGGATGAAGGAGAGTTTATTACACACTAAGCGAGAATTCCAAAGGGCACAATTAAAAGAGACAGAAGGCATGCAGGGAATATTAATGAAATTTGAGTGATTTCTGAGTGTAGCATTTGAGGGGTTTGACTTACTATAATATGGGGGGCCAGGGTTGGGAGAGATATCTCCTGTGCCTAGGAGAAGGAGGAGAGATAGAGTAAGCAGAACTGTTAAGTGATTTGTGAGAGCGTCTCTTGTGTTGGATGGTGGGACTGAATGGATCTATGCAGTTTAGGAATATGAAAAGAGCATGAGTGCTATACATAGGAGAGGAGAGGACTGAGGGGCCGATATGGATGGAATGTAAAGAGTTAATGAAAGGATTGTGGATGTGAGTGAATGAAGCAGCCAGGATATAAATGATGCAAATGCATATGGTTAATATTTGTTGTAATCCAAATGTACTGGGAATAGGTTTGTTTAATTGTCTTACCTGTCTCCTGCCCTGTCTAACTGCCATGAAATAACTGCCAGCTACTTTTATAAATGTACTTAGATTAAATGAACATAAATGCTACCCCTGCATAAATGCTTCCCCAGGCTATGTGTAAATGTATAGGAGGCTAGCTTTAAGATCTCTCATTATTTTACCCAGTTACCAATAAATCAACTAAGTTAAGACAGCAGGAGGCAATAAATGAACTGACAAATAAACAAGTAGGAAGGTCTACATGGTTCATAAACCTCTGAAAAAGTTACATGACCTCACAGCATAGAGGGACAAGCAGAGTAAGTTGAATTAGCTATATACCATGACATATGCTTGCAAAGATGAATAGGAACAACTGGACACATGCTGGATCAATGCAGGAGTTGAAATGAACTAAATACCATTAGAAACTGATTTCTGACATAGAATAGAGTGACTGAAGGCATGCAGGATCAATGCAGGAGTTGAAATGAGCTAAATATCATTAAAGATATCACAGACTGCAATTTCCTGTACTAAAAACTACAATATTGCCTAGTCTGTACAGTCTGCGATTAGGGTGCAAAAGTCCTTGGATATTCATGAGTTGTTCAGCTTGATGAAAGTTAGGCAGTCTTCACTTTCAGGGAACAGCCGTCAGGACACCACCAGCAGTGCTGAAGACACATTCTGGGAGAACGCTGGATGCCGGGCTGTTACGATTTGGTAGCGGAGGAGGACAGCAGCAAAAATAGCCTAGGCAACCAGACACCCAGAGAGGTTGGTAACTAGCGGATTGCAGACCCCTAAACTGACAGCACAACTAGAAGCAGCCGTGGGACATGTCTACGGTGCCCATAGACGCCTCGACACAGCAGGAGAGATAACTAAGCCTAACGAGAGAAAGGGGAAAGCTAACTGCCCCGGAGTAGAGCCGACAAAGGAATAGGTAGCTCCCAAACATATATTGGCGGTGAGACAAGATGAAATACAAACACAGGCAGAAAATAGAGCAAGCAAATGCTGGGGCCCAAACTGTCTAGATAGAACAGGTCAGGAAAGAATACTGTCTGCAATCCAGCAAAAGCTCTAAGAAAAACTTCAATCAGTCTGATATGCAAAAATACTGAGACCACACGATCTCTCCCCCGCTAGATCCGACTCTGATGTGCACTGGTAGCAAATCAGAGGATACTGAAATAACAGGAACTGAAATTACATAAACAGAGGCAAAAGAGAAACAGAGTCCAGCGCAGGCCCCCGCTGGGGGAACCTGGCTAAACAAATCCAAAAGGGCAGAAAACTGAGATGGACAAAACAAATGCCAAAGAAAAAAAACAGCAAATAACTAATCTGAAAGTTGCAGGGCAAAGCAGGAAGCAAGCTGACTTCCAAAAGATACCAGGAAGCAACAAATCACCGGCGAGGATCATGGGAAGGTAGCTCACTTATATCTCCCCAGTCAGTCCCACCTGATTGCCACTTATCGCCCCCAGGTGTTGGACTTCTGTTAGATAAGGCAGCTTAATTACTATCAGCAGCCACCAGAGGGAGCCCAAACTCGGAAGTCAGATCCAGACTGTTCACAACACTGGACACTATAAAACCTCCAAGGCGTGTGGGGCGAGCTCAGGCCACTCATCCATTTTTGAAGACCAAAATGTCAGAGGGTCCAAACCCTTCCTAATGGTATTGATATTGAGTTCTAGCTTCTCCTGCACCATCCTCTCCAGTCGTTCACCACGTGTCAGACGTGGACTCTGTTGTGCTGGTGCACAAGCTGTTTAAAAAAAATGTGTCAAATTACTCACAGAAATTTCTTCTGCCACTTAACCTACTGCTGCTGCGGCTAATGTTTTGGTGTTGACGAATTGACTGAAGGTTGGAAGTCTAAAGCTGCAATGCGCACTGTGTGCCTCACTGCTATCTTGGGGAATACCTCTTTTAAGGGTGTATAAAAGCGTGCTTCGATACTCCAGCATTTGCGGGGCCCTTTCTAGGGCAGGAAGAATCTGGCAAAATTTTGTCTTTTAACGTGGATCTAACAGAGTGGCGACCCAGTAGTCAGCACTATTTCGAATCAGAACTATAAGGGGATCATGTTACAGATAGTGCAGCAAGAAAGCACTCATATGTCAGGCTCTTCCATGAGGTCCAAGCTCATGATGTGTTGGTGGCTGGGTAACACTGATGCTTGTTTCCTCCGTCCATCACCTCTTCTTCCTCCACTTGTTCCTCGGCTCTTGCACCTTCACTAACAGTTTTCATGTTGTCTGCAACATGCTGATGTAGCGCAGGCACAGCTTTCTTAGAGAAGTAGTGGTGACTGGGCAACTTGTACTGGGGGACTGTGACAGCCATCAGCTTTCGGAAACCGTCTGTATCTACCAGGCGGAAAGGCAGCATTTCCGTAGCCAACAGATTGGAGATGGTGGAGTTCAACATCTTAGTTTTATCATGTGTAGGAGGAAACAATCTTTTACATCACCACAACTGCAGGACCGAGGGCTGGCCGCAGTGCTGAGAGAGGGCGGAGTACGGTGAACCGGACAAACTCTTGGATTGTGAGTGAAGTGCAGGCGGAGATGTTACGGTGGATTGATAAAGTTGTGATATGCTTGTTCTCTGCGATCGGTCAAAAACAGCTGGCATGTCCGCT
Organism: Oophaga pumilio; assembly: GCA_009801035.1. Classification (NCBI taxonomy): domain Eukaryota; kingdom Metazoa; phylum Chordata; class Amphibia; order Anura; family Dendrobatidae; genus Oophaga; species Oophaga pumilio. The sequence continues at coordinate 41,837 of VIAB01021370.1, forward strand.
TCTGTTGCAGCTGACAGTGGGCTCTCACTCAGCCTGACTGGAGCGGATAAAGAAGGTTGTGCTGTCGGAGACCTGTATGACAATACCTAGCACGGTAACAGAGGAGGAGGAAGAAGCATCAGATGTGGTTGATGGGCTGCTGATGATTGTTGAGGTCCACTGATCCGCATTTAATCGCAGTGGGATTTCCAGAGTAACGCATGTTGATTGCGCATGTGCAGGTTAACGCGTGTAGTAGTCAAATTATTGCACTTTTTCCCTCTCCTCAGTTTTTTTGCAAAGTTGTCAGATAATGTGAGTTGGCTTATCCTTTGCAGTGTACACAAAAGGCCCAGGCTAGGCAACCCTTGGCGCCCCTGCGAGCTGCTGACCCCTGAACACTGCTGGCCACAGCCACGGTTGTGGCGGAGGATGCAGTGCTAGTCGTGGCTGCATCACACTGTGTCTGTGCCATACGGCGCAATGTAGCCTCCTCATCTTCCTCCTCCGCCACCTCCTCAGATGACTTACTCAGCTGCGTGCCTCTGTGTTCACATCAAGTTGTATCTACAACATCATCATCATCCTCTGTGTTATCACATTTCTCACCCTGAAAGTCACCCTCCTCCTGTTCCTGCCCTGACAACACAGTACAGTCAACGTGAGCCTCAGATATTTGAGTCTCATCAGGATTACCCCCCTATTCTGGGGTTAACGTCTAGTGTCAAGGGTCAGGATGCTGCTCAGACCCTACTTTACCCTGCCCTGGATCCAAACTAAAAAAAATTTGGGCATCGGTGCAGATGATTTCCTTTTCTTGACTCTGTGTGAATCTTTGGTATACACTTATGATAGAATGTGTGAACAGCTCTGCAGACTCAAACATCTATGGTTCCCTGCAGTCGGTTGGGCGGTTGGAGAGTTGTGATGCGCGGGGAAGCATGGGTAATTGGGGCATCACCTCTGTGAACTGTACTGGGTGTGATGTTGATGTGGAGGAAGAGAGGCCACTTGAAGCTGCACTTGCCATCCACTTGAGTACATGCTATTTCTGGCCCTCATCAACATGACGTACCTCTGTGTCGTTGCCAAAGAAAGGTAGTGGAATAGCCCGTCCAGTAACAGAAGTTGTCATGTGTGTTTGTATAGGACGTTCCCAACGCTCATCATACACCACCACTATCCTAGCCAAAGTGCTCAAAATACTATATTGACAAAGCAAACATTTTCCCGCTCTTTTTACTGAAAGTTTCACATATTTATGAAAATTTGCTCATGTTCCCAATCTCGAATCCGAATGTGCCATATTCATGTCGAATATATATTTTGCAATCATTTTTAGAACATATTCGCTCATCTCTACTCCCTGGTTGGTGAACCTTTTATTTGACATCACTCAACTCGTAAGGCCCTTGCCACTTGGCCAGGAATTTACTTTCAACCGTTGGCATCAACACCAACACCCGGTCTCCAGGGCTAAACTGTCTCAGTTTTGCCGACCAATTGTAGACACTTGCCTGGGCCTTTTGTACTTGGAGGAGGCTCTCCCTCACAATCGGCATCACACTCGTGATCCTCTCCTGCATCTGGGCCACATGTTCGATAACGCTTTGGTGGGGTGTTACCTCTGCTTCTCAGGTCTCCTTTGCAATGTCCAGAAATCCCTGAGGGTGCCATCTGTATAGCAGCTCAAACAGTGAGAACACCGTGGAGACCTGTGGGACTTCTCTAATGGAGAACAGTAGGTATGGCAGCAAGCAATCCCAATCTCGGCAATCCTTCTCCACGACCTTCTTCAGCATAGATTTCAAGGTCTTGTTGAACCGCTCCACCAGGCCGTCCGTCTGTGGATGGTATACTGACATCCTGAGTTGTGTAATCTGGAGGGCCTTACATAGCTCCCTCATTACTTTGGACATGAACGGTGTCCCTTGGTCTGTCAAGATCTCCTTTGGCAGATCCGTTCGAGGTAAAATATGAACTAGCTCTCGTGCTGTACTCCTGGCGGAAGAGTTTCTCAGTGGTACCGCCTCTGGATACTGTGTAGCATAGTCCATTACCACCAGGATGTATTGATGACCCCTGGTGGACTTAACTAAGGGCCCGACCAGGTCCATGGGAATCAGGTCAAATGGGACTTCGATTATGGGTAATGGCACTAAGGGCCTGTGAAAATGGGATACGGAAGCAGTTAGCTGACAGGTAAGGCAGGATGGGCAGAAATTAACAATGTTTTGGTGACACCCAGGCCAGTAGAATGTCTGACGGACTCGCTCTTGAGTATTGTCTACTCCCAGATGCCCACCCAAGTCATGAGAATGGGCCAGATCTAATACCCTATGCCTATAGGGACCCGGCACCAACAACTGCTGTATAACTTCCCCCCTAGGTTTGATGACTCGATAAAACAGCTCTTCATTTAAAGTGAAATATGTCGGGCCCTGGCTCTTGAGCAACCCCATTTATTACAGTCACATTGTCAAACACATTTATTAAAGTAAGATACTGCCTTACTGGTCACTGTCTCGTCTTCATCACCAGCAAGGACACACAAGGGGAACTTGTCCGCCACCGACTGTGATGGGGGATCTTCATGGATGCACAGGCTCCTGTCTGCATTAGTGGGCACCCTCACCTTTTCCCAAAAGTCCCAGCGTAGGCTAAAATCTTGCCCCGATGATCATCGAGTAGCAAGTCTTTGATTACCCTGACCTCATAAGACTCAGTACCATGGTTCGTTTTTATTGTTATTCTGGCGACGGTGTGGTCCTTGGCGCAACCATGGATAGAGCGGATTCCCATGTGTTTCCCTGGGATCAACTGGTGGGGAAGTGTGGCCCTTATCAGGGTCACCAAACTTCCTGAGTCCAATAGTCCTGACACCAGCACCACATTTATTGTCATGGGACATGCCTGCGGCCCCTCACCAGGCTGATAATCCATACTGCAGGTGGGATAGGCAATAGGCATAGGAGGAGCAGTGCTTCACTAGGCTGCAGTCCATCTCTTTGGAGGACAAAGGACAATGGGAGGCTGTGTGTCTCTGACTGCGCCATCTCCAGCAGGGCAAGTCTTCACCCACAGCCTTTGACAACCCCTCAGTGACCTCTTGGGAACTAGGACTCCCCCCAGTGGTGGCTGTACTACCTGTCACGTGGTTGCCACAACAGAGAGTCACCAGAAGACTGCAGCATCTGATTGTTCCTACTCCTGCGCTGAGAAGAAGCTCTTCTCCTTCTTTTTAATGGTGTTTATTTATTTTGGCAAAACAGGGGGTAATCAGCCATGTTGGAAACTCTGAGCTCTCAGTTGAGCTCATTTAGCCACTCCCATTCTCTTTATAATCTCTGTTCTTAGTCAAATCCATGTCAAAGCTAACATTTGCTGCATGGCTTACGAGGAGAGGTGTTCATATGAGAAGGAGTTTTGGAGGAGTTATCTGTGACTGTTGCATGGTTTGTAAGTGTGGTAATTCCTTGCCCTCCTCTAACTTTGGTTTTCCCCCATCTTCCACTCCCCGATGCATTCTTCTGTTATATGTGAGTGAACATTTGCTTGACTGATATTTTCAGTTACCCCCTTGTTTGTGAAGCCTTGTTTGTCAGGTTGGTGTACTGCGGTGCACAGTAGCGTCCCTCTTCCCTGGGTAAGGGAAGAGAACAGACGGTGGGCTAACTCAGGACATAAGGCAAGAGTGGCAGCCCTGGTGTTTTCACTTTCAGAAGTATCCCAGGGAATAGGGTGAGCTAGGGCGCCCCCTAGTGGTAGGAACAAGGAAGGAGCCCCTGGTACCAGGTCACCAGATAGCTGAGTCATGACTTTAGCTCTGACAATAACCATTATCTTATCCATTATGGATCCTACTACTGCTCTGACAGGGCATCTGCAGCAGCTCAGTCTCGCTGTGGCAGATTTATGCACAGTTGTTTTGCAGCACCCTAATACATCTGGTGCAGGAAACACGTCTCCTATGCAAACTGTAGTGGAGCCTAAGATCACTTTGCCTGCAGGGCATGACCAAGGAAAATGGTGGACAGGCCCAATTTAGTGACGTGACAGTGGCAGCCATACCAGAAAGTATGACCGTTAGAAGTGGGGACTGCTGGTTCCAGGGTGACAAATTGAGTAGTGGTGACTCCCATTCAGACGATGACGCAAGGGGGAAAGAGTGCAGTAAGGTTGACCCGGGTACAAATGGCAAGTCTTCCTCCCATCGCCGGAGACGTAAAGGGCGCAAAGAGGCTGAACAAGTTGCACCCTTTGCGGATATAAATAAAGAAAAAGCAGTGACTTGTGCTTGTATTCAAGATGTGAGTACTCTGTCAGACACTGAAGAGGTAGGGAAGAAGGTGACGTGTCATTGCCAGTTGCAACCGCTGAGTACGACGTTGTGCTATCAGAAGCACTGACACAATGGAACGACAGTGCTCCACAAGGTGAAGTCAGGATGACGGAGCCAGCCAAGAAGATGGTGTGGCTGACCTCTTCAGTGTCAGAACAAGTAGCTGATGGTCGGTCAGTTGATGGCGCTGTAGGAGAAGAAAGCCTGGAGAGCACTGATGGTGTGAGAATCCACGGAGGTCACGAGGAACTGGGCTGTAATAGGCCCACTTCTGTGGTGTCAGAAATGGGTGAAATAGCTGAGGATGGTGAAGGCTACAGAGAACCAGATGCTGATGAGCTAGAGAGTGTAGAATTCTCTGAAGTTCTGGAGAGTCAAGAGGTGACCGCGGTACCCGCTGACTTATCAGAAGAAGCAGAACATGTGTCTCAGCTGGATATGACCTGCTGGAACAAAGCGCAGGAGTTTCAGAACCTCGCCAAAGAGTTGTCTCGTAATGAGGAAAAAGTGACAGATTTTCAAGCCAAATTAAAGCATCTGAAAAATCAGAAATCTGAGGAAAACATGGCGTTGGAGTCTAGGAACAGAAACAGTGATTCTTTAGAGATACTTAAAGGGACAATGAAGGAGCATGTCGAACAAGAAAAGGCCCTGAGACAAGTGGCTGAGCACAGAGTGGATAAGCTGGAGAAGGAAGTCTCTGAGCTCAGAGGTCACCTGTTAACGTGTCAAACAGAGAAAAGGCCATATTGGAAGATATGGAGGTGCTCAGAGAAGCATTAGGAGGTCTTCTGCAAGAGAAGAACTTGGTGGTTGCAGACTTACAGCGGCAGTGCAAGAGTGGTAATGAGGTGGAGCTGCAAATGCCCATCTTGGCGAAGGGTCTTGCAGAAGATAAAGCTCAGGGAGAGTTTACACTAAGAGCTGAACAAGACAGTCACCTGGTCGTGGCAGATGACTTGAAGGGAATGTCCAAGGCAAAGCAGGAGCCATCAGTCCATGAAGAGAGTGAGACCTCGCTGTTCAAGTGCGTGATAGAGGTACCCAAACACATACGAGAGTCATGTGCCAGGGAGGCTGTGCATGATGCCTTTAGAAAGGCAGTAGAAGCATGTAGATTGAACTGGGCACCAGAGACGAAACAGTTGGTGATACTGTTGACTAGGGAAGTCACAGTGAAGCAGGTGGCTATCCTGAGGGATACACACCTACAATGCCTCTGCACGAAACAGTTGATCCTGTTGTGGAATTAGGAAGCCGCTTGACGTTTGGAGCATGCCAGGAAAGCTCAAAGTTGGCTGGACTTTGTGGAAGACATCGTTCAAGTAACCAGAAATCTGGTGAGGAAGGTCATTGGAAGACTTGGAAAGTGTTGCAGGAAATCGTGAATAAGTCCGGTGTGGTGAGAGTGAGGATTCCGGCTGATGACGAAGCCCAGGTAGCGGGTGAAGATGGGATGGTTCCATTCATCATTGTCGGCTCAGTGGAAAGCCTTAAAAATATCCAAATGCTCCTTGAATATCGGGTGATGTACCTACGAGAGGTGAGACAGCTGAGACAGGAAAAACTGCAGATTAAGGTACAGCTACACAAATTGGAAAGAAGATGGCGACCGCTTCCAACCCGAGGTATAGAGAGATGAAGGGGTTCTCTAAAGACTAGCAGTGCACAATCTGAGGCTAAAAGGGTAAAAGTAGTGACTCCTCTGTTAACTCAGTGCTGAGTAGCATAGGCA
>VIAB01021371.1:14672-36026 GCA_009801035.1 Oophaga pumilio
CTCGGAGAGATATTTGTATTGTCCTCTTATATACTAATATATGGTTACTAGATAGCCCCTCAGTCATCTTTTTTCTAGACTAAATAATCCTAATTTTGCTAATCTCTCTGGGTATTGTAGTTCCCCTATCCCCTTTATTAATTTTGTTGCCCTCCTTTGTACTCCTTTGTTCCATTACATCCGCCCTGAGCACTGGTGCCCAAAACTGTACACAGTACTCCATGTGCGGTCTAACCAGGGATTTGTACAGAGGCAGTATAATGCTCTCATCATGTGTATCCAGACCTCTTTTAATGTACCCCTTGGTCCTGTTTGCCTTGGCAGCCGCTGTCTGGCACTGGCTGCTCCAGGTAAGTTTTTCATTAACTAGGATCTCCAAGTCCTTCTCCATATCAGATTTAGCCAGTGGTTTCCCATTCAGTGTGTAATGGTGATATTGATTCCTTCTTCCCATGTGTATAACCTTACATTTATTATTGTTAAACCCCATCTGTCACCTTTCGGCCCAAGTTTCCAACTTATCCAGATCCATCTGTAGCAGAATACTATCTTCTCTTGTATTGACTGCTTTACATAGTTTTGTATCATCTGCAAATATCGATATTTTACTGTGTATACCTTCTACCAGATCGTTAATAAATATGTAGAAGAGGATAGGTTCCAACACCGACCCCTGCGGTACCCCACTAGTCACAGTGACCCAGTTAGAGAATATACCATTTATAACCACTCTGCTTTCTGTCACTAATTTTTAAAGGGGCGTACACTTTCACTTGTGATTCTTTTATTATTGATATAGTTGAAGAACAGTTTGGGATTAGTTTTACTCTCTTTAGCAATGTGTTTCCTTTTTGCAGCCTTAATTAGTTTTTTAGATAAAGTATTTTTCTCCCTATAGCTTTTTAGAGGTTCAATGGTGCCATCCTGCTTTAGTAATTTAAATGCTTTCTTTTTACTGTTAATTGCCCCTCTTACTTCTTTGTTTAGCCACATTGGGTTTTTCCTATTTCCTGTCCTTTTATTCCCCCAAGGTATAAACCTATTTAGGATGTTCTTAAACATTTCCCATTTATTATCTATATTCTTATTTCTGAGGACATTGCCCCAGTCAACCAGATTAAGGGCATATCTAAGCTGATCAAACTTTGCCTTCCTAAAGTTTAGTGTTTTTGTGACTCCCTGACAAGTCCCCCTACCAAAGACAAGTGAAACTGTACAATATTATGGTCACTATTTCCTAGATGCCCGATGACCTGCAGATTTGTTATTCTGTCAGGTCCATTAGATAGTATTAGGTCTAAAAGTGCTGCTCCTGTGGTTGGATTCTGCACCAATTGTGAAAGATATTTTTTCTTGGCTATTAGCAGAAACCTGTTGCCTTTATGGGTTTTGCATGTCTCTGTTTCCCAGTTAATATCCGGGTAAAGTCCTCCATAACAAGGACCTCATTATGGGTTGCAGCTTCATCTATCTGCCTTAGTAGTAGACTTTCCATGATTTCTGTTATATTTGGGGGTTTGTAACAGACCCCAATGAGAATTTTGTTACCATTTTTCCTTCCATGTATTTTGACCCATATGGACTCGACATCCTCATTTCCTTCGCTAATATCATCCCTTAAAGTGGACTTTAGACAAGACTTTACATAAAGACAAACCCCTCCTCCTCTCCAATTTTTACAATTTTTTCTAAACAAACTGTAACCCTGTAAGTTAACTGCCCAGTCATAGCTTTTATCTAACCATGTCTCTGTTATTCCCACTATGTCATAGTTACCTGTAGATATTTCTGCTTCTAGTTCTTCCATCTTGTTTGTCAGGCTTCTGGTGTTTGCGAGCATGCAATTTAGAGGATTTTGTTTTGTTCTAATCTCCTCCGTGTGGATTGTTTTAGAAATTTTCTTACCTCCTTTCCAAGTATGTTGTCTTTGGTCTTCTTTGCCGCACCTCATATCCTTCATCAGTATATTTTCTGGCTTCATGTTCGCATCTAACATTTTTCTTCCCATTCCCTCTTCTTCTAGTTTGACGCCTTCCTGATGAGTGTAGTGAGTCTTCTGGTGAGAGTGTGTTTCCCAGCTTTGTTGAGGTGTAGTTGGTCTCTGGCGAGGAGTCCGTCGTAGAGATAATTCACACCGTGGTCCAGGAATCTGAATCCTTGTTGCCTGCACCATTGTCTTAGCCACTTGTTCGCATCAAGCATCCTGTTCCATCTGCTGGTGCCATGCCCGTCTACTGTAAGGATAGAAGAAAAAACTATCTGTGCATCCAGTTCCTTTACTTTCTTCCCCAACTCTTCAAAGTCCTTGCAGATTGTCAGTAGGTCCTTTCTTGCCGTGTCATTGGTGCCAACATGTATCAGAAGAAATGGGTGGACGTCCTTGGAACTGATGAGCTTTGGTATCCTATCGGTCACATCATTGATCTTCGCACCTGGGAGGCAGCATAATTTTCTTGTGGTTATGTCCAGTCTGCAGATGGCTGCTTCTGTGCCTCTCAGTGGTGAGTCTACAACCACTACCACTCTTCTTCGCTTCTTGGCTGTACTTTTTGTTGACACTTCTGGGTGTTGCTGTGTGCCCTTTTCTTCTTTGATTGCTGGTAGTGCCTCATCCTTGGGTGTGCCATCTTCATCCTCCACAAGGCCTTGGTATCGTTTTTTCAGTTGTGTGGTTGGTGATGTCTCCATGGTCTTCTTGCTTCTTTTGGTCACATGCTGCCACTCGTCTGCTTTTAAAGGTTCTCTGACACTTTCTTCACCTTCTGTGACCAGTAGAGATGCTTCTGTTCTGTCTAGGAAGTCTTTATTTTCTTTGATGAGTTTCAAAGTTGCAATTCTTTCTTCCAAACTCCGCACCTTTTCTTCTAAAAGGGCCAGTAGTCTACACTTTTGGCAGGGGAAGTTGGAGTCTTCTTCTGGTCGATCTGTGAACATGTAGCACATGTTGCAGCTCACCGTGTCACATCTGCCATGTTGCTCCTAGAACCTGCTGACTTGCTGTGTGTCTTCCTTCTTGTGTAATCTACTATGTGTAACCTTCTTGTGTAATCTGCTGTGTTTTTTCCTTCTAGTGTAATCTACTCAATCAACCAAGCTTACTTGCAATAATGTCCAAGAGGCAAAAATTCGGCACACGGTTTGCTGATGCTTTCCATGCAGCTGGTCCCGGCTGTACCCAACGATCTTCTTGCTAAGGGAGACTTTTCAGTTTTCACAGAAGGCACCTGGAATATGCAAATTGTCCTCCTCAAGCTTCAATCCCTGGTTTGGTGATGCATTCCAAGCAGCTGGTTTCGGCTGTACCCAATAATCTTCTTGCTGAGGGCGACTCTTCGCTTTTCCCAGAAGGCACCTGGAATATGCAAATTGTCCTCCTCATACTTCAATCCCTGGTTTGGCAATGCTTTCCAAGCAGCTGGTCCCGGCTGTACCCAACGATCTTCTTGCTAAGGGAGACTTTGCTTTTCCCAGAAGGCACTTGGAATATGCACATTTTCCTCCTTAAGCTTCAATCCCTGGTTTTGCAGCTTGCAAACCCCAACAGTTCCCATTATTAGGAATTGGGTCTCCCATACTGTTTGCCTATGCAGTGAATGCAAGGCCTGCCCCAATTTTGGATGCACCCCAATACCCCTTGGAAGAGATGTGGAGGAGGGCCTCATAAACATCTGTTCCTTCCTATTACAAAGGAACGGGTCTCCTATGCTTGTAATGCCCATACAATAAGTGTATGGACTCACAAACATTTCCCCCTGGGGGTATATATCAACATACTGTATAAAAGTTTTGGTTACAGGCATCAAAAACACCCTTTAAAACAATAATGTTGGTGTTGCATCACGGATCACAGTCACCCTGGTAGTCTAGTGGTGGTGGATAAGGACGAGACGTGGAGGAGGGCTTCCTAAAAATCTGTTCCTTCCCATTGCAATGGAGCGGGTCCCCCTATACTTGCAATGCCCATGCAGTAAGTGTATGTGATGCGCACCAAATACAGGGATTCCAGGGTTATGGGGTACTCGGCACCGAGCCCATGGAAATGTATGGGGAATGTCACTGGCAGCAGGACTCGGTCCGTGACCCTGGGCGGTCATGCAATGGGGGAATATTTACAGGGGATTATAAAGATAGATAGTTCGTGACGCCACCTGTGGTTTCTGATCAAATAGACCAGCGCTGCAGGGTGAATCTTCTGAGGGGATGTTATTAGGCAGCTAGATGTTAAGTCCCCCACAGGTGGGACTGTTCCCTCAAAGTCTATGGTGTTGCAGGGTGCAGAGAATAATGCAGTCACACACAAGTCAATCTCTTTCCATACCTTTACTGATGTTGTTGGCAGGTATGTCCCGGGGAGCTGGTCAGGTTGAAGAATGCACATTCAGGGAATTGCTGAGCAGGTGTAAGGCCTCCTTTCTCCTTGAAGTGTATGTGAGTCCTAACTTGCATGAAGTCAAGTTTAACTCTTAATGTAGCAACTACGCCCGGCCGACATTGTGGTAGAGCCTTCTCTGTCTCTGATAATCAGATGTTGGAAAGAACGAAGTCCTCCTATTGCAGCGTCCTGCTCAAAGTCCTTGTTCTCCCTGACTCCAGTTACGTATCAACACTTAGGGCTACCTTCTGTGACTTGAAGTCCAGCAAGGATTCCGGTGTTTTCTATCACTAGCCGTGAAGTACTAGCAATGCCTCGGACCCCGGTGTCCGTTTAACTAAGTGAAGGTGATCTGTCACCTAGGTCACTTATCCTTCTTTCTCCACTCGCCTGTCGCCCTGCTCTTGCCCTTAACATAAGCACGGGTAGCAGTGGGTGAAGTTGTCAGCTTTCTTTCCAAGCTCACTGACCTGTTCTCAGTTGCCTCGTTGTTATAACTGCTGTAGTTCCCTTCCTTCTTTCCTTCCAGACTCTGTCCAGAGCAGCTCACAGGACGTTCCATCAGACTGTATACACACTGTAGCTCCGAGAGTCACTTTCCACCTTCTAGAGAACACAGGCAGCTGACTCTGAGGTAAATGCTTCAGATTCAGATGTAACTCTGACTAGGCTAGAGTGATTCCTTTGCCCACTCGTACTAGCCTCCACTTCTGTACAAGGTGAGCTACCAGAGCTCTGTCAGGTCTCCTTCTTATCTCCTCTCCCTCCAAGACTAGACTCCAACTCTCTTCTCCTCCTTCACAACTCAACTCCTCAACTCCACTCCAAAACAAACAATCTCTCTACTGCTACGTCACACTGACTTAAATAGTCTAATAGGCCCTCTGGTGGCCGTGTTGGGAAATGTGTGTGATGTGAATGAATATCAGGCTTCACAATTACCTTTCCTGTGCATTCTCCTGGAGACATGTGTGCCACACGCAGCTGGGCCACACATCTGGGCCGGCAAACATTTCCCCCTGGGGTATACAACATACTGTGTTAAAAATTTGTTTATGGGCATCATAAACACCCTGTACAACACTAATGTGGGTGTTGCATTACAGAACACGGTCACCCTGGTGATTCAGTGGTGGTGGATGATGAGAATGAGGAGAAAAAGGAGGACAACAGCAAATAGGCCAAATCAGGAAGCGTATACCCCTGTGTGGGTGTGAAGAGGTGCATGGGAATAGACCTCCCAAAAAAAGTCACTAGATTTGAGTTTATGCTACGCTGATATCATTTGGTGGTGTAGAGAAGTCTGGCTCAATCCAGCCCTTGTTCATTTTTATAAGAGTCAGCCTGTCAGCATTTTCAGTTGACAGGCGGATGCGCTTAGCAGTTATAATTCCACCAGCGGCACTAAATACCCGTTCTGATAAAACGCTAGCAGCAGGGCAGGCCAGGACCTCCAAGGCGTATAGAGCTAGTTCATGCCACGAGTCCAGCTTGGATACCCAATAATTATAAAGCACAGAGGAATCACGGAGCACATTAGTACGGTCAGCAAGGTACTCCCTCAGCATCTTTCAAAACTTTGCACTCCTTATGAGAGTACCCCGCACTTCAGGGCCTGTGCGATGGGAGGGTCTGAGGAAAGTCTCCCAGAACTTTGCCAGTGTTCCCCTGCCTCTGCTTGATTGGAGTTGTGTCTCTCTTGCCTGTACAGTACTCCTTGGTTTTCCAATGAACTGTGACCTCTGACACCAGCATTTTCAGATGGGATTTTTTTTAATAATTCCGCAACAAGGGCCCTCTGGTACTGCAACATTTTAGTTCACCTGTCACCTGTCTGCCACTGGAATAAGAGATTGAAAGTTCTCCTTGTAGTGTGGGTCTAGAAGTGTCACCAACCAGTAATGACTGTCACCCAAAATTTTGTGAACGCGAGGGTCATGGTCAAGGCAGTGTAACAGAAAGGGGGCGGCCAAACCCCTGTTTAAAATAGCTGGATTTTTACTCTGTACTACGGAAAGCTTCTGGCTGTAATCTGCAGTGCCAACAAGCAAATGGAGAAAAACAAGTGTGCTCTGGATTGCTTTAGAATAAAATAATCAGGATTAAGATGCAAAAAACATTATTCCTGACCACTGATACCTGGGGCTAAGTATAAATGGTCAATATCTGTAATAGACAGCAGCAGACAGTAAAGGAATAGACCCTCTTGCTGTATGCAATGAAGTATGTCACAAACAATGCCTGCCTGCCTAGCACTGATATCTATATATCCACGTACACTGACTGCATGCCTAGCACTGATATCTCTAGACCCACATACACTGCCTGCTGCCTAGCTCTGATATGAATATATATAGCCACATACACTGCCTGCCTACCTAGCACTGATATCTATATATCCCGTAATTAGTCCTTACAAGGACTGTTGGTTTTGCTGGATATGTGTATTCAATCATGGTATACTCACACTAACTTAAAATCCACCTATTGTGTCCCTATGTTAGCAGCAACTCTCCCTACACTGGTGATTGCAGAGCAGACTGTGACAAGCAGGGAGGCGCAAGGTCTCATATAGACCTGATGCTGTGCGGCCAGCCAATCACTATAATGCCACAACCAACATGCAGCATTACAGTGCATGGAAGACAATCCCTGCATGTTGATTGTTTAAAGAGCGCCAAACATGCAGGGCTGGGACCTGAGCTGCCGCCGAGCAACCCCAGAAATGCTCACCTCTTGCCGAGCATCGCGAGCATTGCGATGCTTGGGCGAGCACCGAGCATTACCAAGCATGCTCTCTCAATCACTAGTCGTCAATTACAAAGGCAACTGTTACCAGTGGATCTTGATGATTTTCTTATCCAAGTGCATTCAAAGTGGCAGAACATTACTCAGGCAACTATTTATGAAAAAAACACAATTAAAAATGCTTAAAAAATGTGAGAAAAGCGCTACGAATAGAGATGAGCAAACCCAAACTTTTAGTTTGGGGTTTGTACCAGACAGTTAGTGTCTGGCGCTAAGCTCCAAATTTGGAATTCTTCCAGAAACCCATTGCAACTTTCAGCGTTCAAGGGGAGAGAGACAGAAAGAGAGAGTTTTTACCAGTACAAAAGTTCTCCATTATTTTCAATGTGGTTCGGGTTCTGGTTCAATTTCGAGTACAGTTCTAGCACACAAAACAAACTTCGGGTGGATACTAGAACCCGAACTTCCATGGGACTGCTCATCTCCATTTAAGAAGTGTTTTTCATGTCAATATTCTGGTTTTGCAGAAAATTCTGCTGTAAATACTCCACATGCGCACATACCCTTATAGTAAATGTTTTCCTTAAAGACAACTCTAACAACATTAAAAATGGCACAGCAAATGCCAAAGGAGAAGTATTTTCAACTTAAAATGGACCTTAATTCTGCTCCGCTGACTCTAAGCTTCCTCCAAATCTCTTCTGTGTGCTACTATTAAAAACATAATTGATTGTGCATAAGAATGTTACAAGTCATCACGAAAGACAACCGTGCAATTATTGATATAGGAATATACTGTATATATAGAGAAGTACCCAGTAACTACCATCCAAATTGTATTTTAGAACATTTTGCAGTGTATCCTTATTAGAATATCAATTATCATTTGTCCTGTTATCTGTCTTTTCTCACATCTGCTTAATATTGGTGATTTGCTAAACTTACTGTAATAGCTGTTAAAATGCTTAATAAAGAAAACTCAGCTCAATATTATTTTATCTATGTATGCTATTTCTGTAGATTACTCATAAAATTAGTTTAGTGCATAACAATGCTCCCTTCTCCCATTATTATTATGAAGAAATATGTAACATGAACATGAATATTCACAAAATATTAGTCATATTTCCTCACAGAGCACCTTCATCAACTTTAGAGAGTCTCGAGGGAGCAGAAATTTCTTTGCAGCTGTGCAAGTTAAAGATCATTACAGGACTGCAGAAAATATTTTGTGTTTCCTCATTCGTAGCAGCCAATGATAATCCCAATAGAGTTTTTACTGGCCAAACATTTCCATTATGCAGGGTGACAGTGATAGGTCACAGAGAACCAAGTCACAACCCTAAATAAAACTGAAGTCCCACATTTTAGCTTGATACAACATATCCTTGCTCTCCTCCTGTAACATCAATTAAATGCATGATTCACTGGCTTTGTATGCAGGGACAGGAGCTAGATCACAATGCATTTGGTAAAACACTCATATCATTATAATGGGCATTTTTCTTTTATCAAGTTTGCATTGTTTTGTGTAGCATTATAGAATTTTACTTTTCTAACCATCATGAATACATTTGGATAAGAGAAGGGCACATTGTTAGCAATTTATATTGTTAAGCAATGGAAGCAGGGGAATAATCTGTTTATTTCATAGTTTAAGCCAGTTATATTTACATCATGCCTGCGGACTGTCAGCAAGCAATAACAGTGTACAGCATATAACACTGGCTTACTGAATGGATAAATCCAACAAAACATCTGAATCTTCCAAAATATTTTGTATCCTGTTATAAATCTCCCATGATATTAATAATTTTCACGATTCCAACATCTTAAGTCATGCAATCATATCAATATTTTAGAAATGTTTACAATTCGATTGTAGAAAAATTGCATAGCACACAGGAAGCAAAACATAGTGTAGATCAGTGTTTCCCAAACTATAGTCCTCATGGCTCCAACACGTCATGTTTTCAGGATTTCCTCAGTATTGCACAGGTGTAGGAATTATTATTAAGCCATGAAAAACTGCCACGGGTTCTCTCACTTGTGCAATACTAAGGACATTTTGAAAATGTGTTGGTGGGCTGTGTGGACAGAGTTTGGGAACACTGGACTAGACCCTTCTCCTCAACCCTTTCCCAAAAAACCCAACACCAAGCATAAAATATAGAATAGAATACAAAAGGAATTTAAGTCTATTGAGAACTGACTGTGAAAAGTTTGTAAGCTTAGATGCAAGAGTCACAATTTCACATTTCAGTGTTTTTCAGGGCGTATGGATGCAGTGAATTACTGTCTGCCATCCAATTTAGAGCAGGGGTGTGCTAAGTTGTCAATATTTGATGGACAACTTAGCTGGCCAATTGGATGCTAGGGAGTGCTGAGCTGTTAGTGTATTGAATGACAGTTTAACCATCCAATCAGAATTAGGATGTTGCCTGAGCTTTAACCATGTGTTTCCTGTTTGAATAATTACCTGACAATTTAGCCAGCTCTCTGCCTCAGACTAGGGCCAATTGTAGCTTCTTACTCACTGGAGTATATTTGCCTTGTTTTACTGTGCCACTCTGACCATCCATTTGTGTAGCACCCCAAGAGTCCGGTTGCCATAGTGGCATTGCCTCCCTCACAGGGGGTGATGTTATGCCTGGAAGCAAGGAGGGAACCTCTAGCCAGGTATACAACACCTTTCCTGACTCCAGACCAGAAGAGGGAGCTCAAAACCTGGTTTCAGGAAAGCTTCCTTATTAGTTCTGGCTTGGCGGCGGGGTTAGTCAGTCTATCAGAGTCAGTGCTGGGGACTGGAGCTGTGAGGAGATCGTCCCAAGAGCAGAGTAAAGAGAGAGGAAAGGAGAAGTTTAGGGAACCCTGGGGATTGGAGCTGTGACCATGCTCACCCCAGGGCAGAGCGCTTGAAACCAGATGCCGGAGTCCATGGCTGTACAGGTACAACAGTTCCAGCAGCCAAATCTGGAGGGCAGGAAACTGCATGCCCTCTGGCCCCATCACACACCTGAAGACTCAGCAGCATACCAGAGGCGGAGCCACCACGAAGGAGTGACATCTATAAAAAGCTCAAGCTGCTTGCCATACAGGCAAGGACTAAAGAACGGTAAGGAACAAAGGACCAAGCATAGCTTTAGGCAGCAAGGAACTCATAGGACAGCGCAGAAAGGAGGCCTCCAACCCATCTGGCTTAGAGGATCCTAAGTTGCTTCCAGGCTGCCCGGACCTCCATTACCATACGTATTCAGTGCCCTGATCTGCACTTCAAACTGTTAGTAAACTGAAAAGACTGCACCCTGCTGTGTCCTCACAAATATTTGCTGTGACATCCGCCCTGCACTACAACCACCATCATCTCTTACACATACAGCTGCCCTGGGGCTTACCTCTACCTGTGGAGAGCTGTAACAACTCTGCTGCATCACCATCAGCCCCAGCAGACTCTGAAGCAGCATCGGCTAACATCTTTATTGCCGAATACCATCACAAACTATATCTTATAAACTTTATTCCCCTTTTATCATCATTTTCATTGGACACCCAGGGCCACAGACCAGGTCATTGCTGCTGTGACACATCCCCTTAAAAACCGGCCCTGTACCGAGTAACCCCCCGGGCCTGGCGGGCGCTCTATTTGCTTTACCCTTTGCTTGATCTGCTATCTTCCTGGTATTTTGATCCCTGTACCATGACCTGACTATTCTTTTGTACCACCCCTCTTTCTATGATGTACCCTCCTGGCTTCTGACCTCGGACCTTTTGACACAGCCTTGCAACTTGTCCATGAGTAGTGATTAGCGTCACAGAAGGAAGTAGAAAGGAAGTGGAGAAATACAATGAACATCACAAAAATATCAAGTGTAAAACTAAAAAGGTTCACAAAGGAGAAGAAGATAAACAAGGGAACAGAGGTTTGAAAGAGGTCCTAGAAAGCTCAAAACAAGCCTTCACCTTGTCCTTGGGACAGATTAAGAATTTTATCCATGGCTTAGAAAAATATTAAAAATTGAAATCCGCAGAGGTTGAAACCTTTTTTTAATGGCTGACTGAAGAAATGGTAACAAACAGCAAGCTTTCGAGACTACTCAAGTCTCATCATCATGCATAGTAATCCATTGAATAGAAAAGGCAAGGAGCATACTCTTGAATGACACTGTTATGTCTTTCCCAATGACTTGATAGTATATAAAGTACAGTACAATGTTTAGTAACATGACACTGAAATACCCCTTTTAGGATAGTACTTACTATAGATTTTTTTTATGTTAACAGAAATAGAACCTGAAAAGGTGAAGAAAGGCTAATACACTATTTTAACTCTAAGTCCAACTGAGTACAAATGTACAAATGACATTTGTTCAAGACAGTAAAAAAAGTTGACATTTATAACACCGATTCAGTTTCCAGTGCAAATATATTTTTACTTTAAAACTAATGTTTTAAGTGCATTATTGAATACACAGTCCTGTTTAACATTTTAGGAAAGAAAAGCGTAAGACTCAAGCCATTAGTGCTTCACAAACATAGGAAAATGCTTAAATGATGATTTCATGAAATAACAAATGGCCACAACAGTTCCACCCTTGGCACAAATTTATATACAGCATGGGGTAATGCTCACACTGGCACAGAACTGCAAAGAACATGTAGCATAAAAGAGTGCTGGTAAAGCATATACTATTTTATAAAGGAAAGTTTAATTGATTAATTAATTAGATTAATTTAAAACGGGTATTTGAATAGTGCATACTACTAGACAGGTATCACCAGCTTGACATTAGCATCACTTATAGATTGTGTCCTTATATAAAAGTTTATAGTAGTAGATCAAAGACGTTGGCACAACTATATAGGTTATAAGGGTGGTGCACAAATTAGGGTCCCAACCCGTGTGTAATATATAGCTATAAATTTGGCACACACCAGTGGATATAAGAAAAAGTGTTTAATTGAATTTACATACAGTCTCAGCAAAATCATAAATGGCAGACGTTTCGGTCAAATGACCTTCATCAGTATGCTGCAATGTGAATATTAATAAATGTAAAAATAAAAATAATGAAATGAAATGATAAAATACAAACGAAAGTATGAACATGATATACAGTGATTAGTCTCAATTTGCTGTTTGTAGGAATCCGCAACAACATATAGAACATTTCATATAGTATATAATATAATGTATAATAGTCTATGGTGCCTTAGGAAAAGAATCAAGTGACCATGGTGCAAGGTGAAAAAGCCCCAAGTGGGGGACATACGGTCACCCCTTCTTCGGGATGGTGCAATATGCTCAATAATTTGGAATCTTAGTTGGGCAACTGTATGGCCAGTATTAATAAAGTGAGCAGGGATCCCTGCTTCTGGATCCATGAACTCAATACTCCACCTGCGTTTAAGGTAACTTTTAGCTTTCACACTGCATCACCTATGCCTATAATTTACCGCTTTATGGCATACTTTAAAGCGGTTCCATCATACCGTCTATTTCCACAGAGTACATCTCTATATCATTCATTCTAACGGTATGTACCATCTAATGTCTAGGTCACCAGGTAATATCACCGTTAGCTGGCTATACTTACCTAAGCTTATTCCTCCATAGGAACACCAAAGTCTATAAGCAAAAATATATATGGGTATGTCCCCCACTTGGG
Source organism: Oophaga pumilio (assembly GCA_009801035.1). Classification (NCBI taxonomy): domain Eukaryota; kingdom Metazoa; phylum Chordata; class Amphibia; order Anura; family Dendrobatidae; genus Oophaga; species Oophaga pumilio. Next base: position 27,459 of record VIAB01021371.1, read on the forward strand.
GCTTTTTCACCTTGAACCATGGTCACTTGATTCTTTTCCTAAGGCACCATAGACTATTATACATTATATTATATACTATATGAAATGCTCTATATGTTGTTGCGGATTCCTACAAACAGCAAATTGAGACTAATCACTGTATATCATGTTCATACTTTTGTTTGTATTTTATCATTTCATTTCATTATTTTTATTTTTACATTTATTAATATTCATATTTTTCTTATATCCACTGGTGTGTGCCAAATTTATAGCTATATATAACTTATATAAAAGTTTGTCCTAAAACATGCAAAACAGACTTGATCATATAATTACACAATCTTCATTGAAGTAAAACTTTTAAAACAAAGAAATATTAATAAAGTTCAAGGGGTTCTCCAATATATTTTTAAACTTGACAGGAAAAAGCCAACCTGGAGAAAGAAAAGAAAAAGAAGACACACTAACTCCTTGAATCCACTTCCCGCTCAAGCACAGCTTCTCCAACAATGTTCACCAGACTGGAAGTGATGATGTCACAATCATAAGTGACCTGACCGCTGCAGCCAATGATGGTTGGAGGATTTCCAGGCTAGGTGTGATATATTCAACAACTGAAAACCAAACAATGGACTAACTTTTGAGACACCCTCTTTTTATATGCCCTACTAGAACATATGTGTAGTGTATCTATCGACTCAAAAAGGTTTTCTCACACAAACTTGATTGAAGCCACTTTGCTTGTCTGTTGTCAGGTCTCAAGGGCTTTATGGTGTTCACCCTTCACCCCATCCAAAGATCTTGCATTCGCTGTAGAGATCTCTATCTTACATTCAAGAAGTAGCTACTGGATGATGGAGCAAGTTGAGGGAAGAGATACATTAGGCCACATCAGAACCAGAGAGCGTTAAAAACTAAACAAGGACTAAGGAAAGTCGGAATACAGACAAATAATCAGCAACTTCTTCTTAGTTTCTCTTACGGAAAAAAAAAAAAATACATTGGAAGGAAAAACAGTTTTATGCACTCGTTGTTATTAAATAATGTATTTAACTTAATGGAGTTGTCCATCAAGAAAAAAAGTAGTTTGCATGAGTTTCAAATTGATATTAATTTGAATTTACTAATATTCTTTATTTAATTAAACTCCACCAATGTCTAGGTGTGAGCACTAGTGATGAGCGAGTATGTTCATTGCTCGGGTTTTCCCAAGCATGCTCGGTGGTCTCTGAGTATTTGGAAGTGCTCGGAGATTTAGTTTAAGTTGCCGCAGCTGCATGATTTGTGACTGCTAGATAGCCTGAATACATGTGAGGATTGCCTGTTTGTTAGGGAACTCCCACATGTATTCAGGTTATCTAGTAGCCGCAAATCATGCAGCTGTGGCGACAGAAACTAAATCTCCGAGCACTTCCAAATACCCGACCACCCGAACAACGAGCATACTCGCTCATAACTAGTGAACACCAATGTCTACACAGGAGAGAACTTGTTAACATCCTCCCTAAGAACCGAGCTGTCTCAGTTCATTAGCTAAGCCAGTCCCCTTCTCCTTTTTAATCAGGCAAGAATTGCAAACAGTCTGTCTCAGTTAATCAATTGAACCTGACGGTGAACCCTCTTCATCACGTGTCAACATATAGGAAGAAGGAGTAAACGCTCACCTGTAGCAAGACCAAAATGAAAGTGGAGTGGCTGGAAACTGCAATGAAATTGGGCCGTTGGCAAAGCTTTCATGAATAATCTATAATTAGTAAGTTCAATTCATTTCAATTTAAAACAAAGCCAAACAACTTTTTGTCTGAACAAACCCTTTAAATCCAACAATGAAAAGTGAAGTAAAGCAATATTTTTATTTATTAAATGCAAAATTTACTTAATCCTTCATGGTCTCCTCATCTCTTACAATACTTCTCTGAGAGGAAAAATCACCTGCAGGGTAATGAGTCAGTCATACATGATGTGTCATTAAAGACTTGTCCAGAGAATTTATGAGAGCATTGGACTGTTGGTAAGCCAGAAACCCCTTACGTCATCACAGTTCATCTATAACACAACACCTCGCCCTCCCACTACCTTGCTCAGCTTAATGTCATCCAAAATTTGTCATTCTTGTTCTTACACGCATATGTTTTCTGGATTAAAATCATTAAACTAATAAAGAATTACAGTCAAACGTGAAGTGTTACAGAGGTTTGCAACATAGTACATTACATTGTATAAATATAAGGCCTGATTCATCATATCAGGATATTTTAAAGTCCCTTTTTGTCATGTGTTATTCACTGATTTTTTGCACCAAATTCATCAAAATTGTGCATGCAGTTTAGTTTGATACAGGAAAGATGTGTATCTTAGTACCGTATTAGCCAGTAGATACAAAAATATTTAGACTTGAGAGTCCTCAGTGGTTGATACCTTTTAATGGCTAACTGAAAAGATGGTAACAAATTGCAAGCTTTCCAGACTACTCAGGTCTCTTCATCAGGCAAAGACTAATACAAAATCTGAAGAATCACATACTTATACACAACACAGCACAGAAACAATGCAATAGATAAGACAAGTGACGTAAAGCAGAACTGTCAATATGGGAGATAGAGATTTGTGTATAACATTCTGAGTTTTCCTGGGTGTTTATTATTATGGGTGCTTGGTAATTCAAACACAGCCTTTTTAATGTCAGATTGACCTCAAGCTTTCTGGTAAGATGTAAACGTATGGGATGCAGTTGGAACCAGCAGCTTACTTAACTATACTCTGCAGTTTTAGACTTTTTAGCCTTTACAAATTGATTGAACTGTCAAAAAATTATCTCATTTTGGTGCAGATCCCTGCCTTCATGGTGTTTATAGACATATGGTGCAAACAGAAGAAGTCATGGCTTTTTCAAACTGTGAGTGCAAATAGGTTTTGCACAATCCGTTCAAAAATCATCCCTTTATTTAGGAAGTCAAAACTGGTCTACTGAAGAAATAAGGTTTTCTCAATGGTTTACTATTCATAAAATTATTAAGTAATTATTGTAATGTGTGCCGGAGCACCTCCGCATGCTTTCCCTCCTCCCACTATGCGGGGACGCCATCTTACTCACCGCCCCGGGCATAGAAGCATCCTTGTGAGCTGCCTTCTCCTCCCTTGTGCACCACTCCCTGTGTTCTGCCTGGGTGCCTAGTGCAGGAGAGTATGTGCTCCCATGCCCTGAAAGGGACAGATCGTGTACATGGTAAAATTCCCCCAGACAGTACCTGGGAGGCATCTTGTATAAAAGGCACCCTCCCCTATATAGAGGAGTCTGAGCAACCCCTATAGTTTAGTCTTAGTGGTGTTGGTGTGACAACTGTGCGTTGGCAGTTCCCCAGTCCTTAGTCTGTTAAAGTTATTCCTGCATCCTGTGCTCCCGTTAGCCTAGTACAGTTTGTCTGTGAATCAGTGACTGCTTTGATGATATCCTAATCCGGAAACCGCATCTGCGGTACCTATACTCAGTCTCTTAGTCCCGGTATGGCCAGTCCTGTGTCTATTGTCCCTGGTCCTAGTGCAGCCAGCTCCAGAACTGTTTCCTGATAACTACATGTGTGAACAATAACCTATTTTCAATATCCAAAGTTGTCTGTACAGTCCGTCAGTTTCCTTTACCTTCTTTTCAGTAACCCTGGTCACATCTCCCCATGTCAGCAACCCAGACCTCTCGGTTCGGCAACTGCCTAGAAATGGTACCTGGCGGCTACCTGCAGCACAGTCTGTCTCCACCATCAGGAGCTACAGCAAACACCAGGTAGCCACTTAGCTACGCCCCATCCTAGGCAGGTCCGGCCCTGTGGCACAGTGGGTCCTTGAACCACATGCGCCATCTGCAGGCATGACAATTATAAAGGCTTTTTTTCAAGTAATCAAAAAATGATTCCTTTTTTTAGGAGCAGGAACATGCTAGCTGTTTTTACAGTGAAGAAGCAATGGCTTGTCACCATGTTTTACCAAAAATGTGACCTATTTTGGGAGCTGATTCATGTTTGTGTACCCTAATGAGAGCAGGTTTCCCAGCATCAGCACTGTTTAGCACTCTAAAAAACAGTTAACAGCTAGGAGGTGTGTGACTGGCGCAGCTTTGAAGTGACAGCAACAGAAGCTGCAGAGAATGGTAAAGGATTAGGGCGAGGCAGATAAGAATCTGTGCAGTAATGTATGGCCAGCCACTGTAGCCCTGGCAGCGACAGTACAGTCTAGTACTGCAAATCACAGAGGGCAGCCAAAAGACATGTGTCTGAAGTGGCTCTGAAGTGGCAGTGGCAGAAGCCACATGGTAGAAAAGTAGGATAAATCAGGCAAGGAGATGTGGGGTAGTTTAGGGCCAGCAACAGAAACCACTACAACAACATAACTGCACTATAGATTATATGATGGACTGGGAGCAGACACCCAGCTAAGCGTGGGTCATCAGTACTGGTGGCAGCAGAACAATATAGAACATAGACAATAGACAGTTATGCAGATATGCAGATGGTATGGACACTTTATTCATTGGAATCAGCTGTAGATGAATGAAAGTTTGAAAGTTAGCACTGATCCATGACTGATTCATATTGACAAAAGTTCTACACACTTGGACCAGTTGGTTTATCTGTTAGTGTAAAAAACAGATGTACCTCAGCAAACAGAGTTACATTGCCTAGCTGCCAGGTTAAATTTTACCTGCATTGTGCCCTTTTTCTGCAGATAAACTGAGCTCCAATCTCATAAAATTCTTGGTCAACCAATTGGACCAGTGGCAAGAACTGGCCCAGTTTGCTGTGGGTGCACTGTCATGTCCAGCGTCCAGTGCAATATCATGATGAGTGTTCAGCATGGCAGGTTGTTTTATCACACTCAACCTGAGCAAGTCATCTGTTACAAGCATGGAAAATCTAACATTTAACAACATTAAATAGAAATGGTTCATTGCTGACTTTCACCCACACTGATGCCAGTGGTTAAATCAGCCATACCACTTTTGTGATTTGCAAACCAGCTGAGGATCCCAAAACAGGGACACTTTTTCAATCCTAATTGAAAAACAATAACTTCTTTACTTTCAAAACAGTACACCTGTTTTATCTTCCTACTTAAAAGAATGTTTTTTGGACAGCTTGTGAAAAAGATATTGCTTCTTTGTTTAACTGAGTGCTAAGCTTTACCCAAACAGAGATAATTTTATCACCCGACTGTGAAAATGCCATTGCTACTTCAGTTTGCACTGCTTGTGTACAAATAACAGGCATATGCCACCAAACAGGGATGGTTTTGTGACTTTTTATAAAATATAAGTAGACTATAAATCATGAAACTGCTGTGTGTGGTAAAATAAGCAGCTTGTTGCCATCGCTTTCCATCCTGTTTCCTCTAGATAGATAGACTGATGCCACTTGGACAAGGCTGTGTTTGCATTACTGAGCTCAAAATGAACTCTAAGGGGATCTCTGACACATATTTTCCATTTAGAGACTTTTTAGTTATGCGGTTTTCCACAAATTTATTTGCCCTGAATCAAATTTTTTATGAAAATTAAATGCTGTTAAATTCAAATTTCAAAAGATCCGCTCAACTCTAATTTTAATATACTTTATTAGGAAAAACATGTCCTTGTGTTCCACCTTGAAGCATATGGCAGTGAGATGGTGCACTAGAATATTATATTAGTATTTTTATTACTATAGTGCATTAAGCCATGTCGGTTTTCACAGAATTGTACACACAGAAGTATTATTTCAGTACCTCTCCGATAGGTCTCAGTGTGCTGTGATGGTTGATTTGGAATCCCACTGATCTAGAATTACAGCGCTTACTGTCATGATTCTCTGAAGTCTGTGACCACAAGTATGCGATATGCATACGTCTGGCCACATTTCAATTAGACATGGTGGCCTCCCTCAATACAAGTAAATTTAGTGTCTACACATAATATGGCTGTGTATGGAGTCACATGAACATATTAAGCAAGGTCGCACATATGTAGTCAGAATCTGTCTGGAAATATGCATATCACATATTTGCTGTCACATGACCACCTGCTTTCTCTATAGACACAGATAATCAGATAGAATGACTACAGACTTTTAGAAAAAGACTGAACAACCCGTTTAAGAGATGATGGAGCTTGCTTCACTGTTCATTTTTAAAATTTTTACATTCCCTGAGGATGATATCTTCTAGAGGGGTTGGAATTATTGTATGATTGAATGTGAGGAACAAATGATCAATGTACTGATGGAAATAGGCTAAAAGTTTGTATTAGTTCAAATACTAAAATTGAGGCTCTTATAAATAAATTAGAATGATTTATGAATCACCCTGAATATAATGTCTTGTGAACAATGAACAATATGGTAACAAAAATTTAGACAGATTTGAGAAAGAAAAACAATGAACAATTGAAGCGCAATTCAAATGATTTTAAAACCAATATGTTACCAATAGATAGGAAAAAAGAGGCATGATAATGTAAAAATAAAGAGCTTGATACTTTTGGATGGCTTGTGCAATTAACAAGAAAATTGTGAAATTAAGAGTTGCTTATTCTACATCTAGTTCTCTCATATGTAAGAACAACAACACCCTGAAAGCAGATACACATATTGTGTCCAGAATAAATCATAAAACGGGCTTCCACTAGCATAGATCCTTGTGGAAAAATCAATTTATCCATTTCCCAGATTCTTACGCCATTCATTCCCCCCATTTCCAATCTACTGGCCTAAAATTCACGTGGATGAGGGAAAGTATCCTACTACCCAAATGATGATTGTGAACTGAGGTAAGGAGACTTTGAAGTATTTTTATTTACAATTCATAACTCTCGTGATGTTTCAATAGTTGAAACACAACAGTCTGAAGGGTTAAAACCCCCATACCACTGAAACTGAGTCAAATAGACTTAAAGGGGTTGTCCACTGGTAGGACAACCCCTTCTTGATCTAAATGTTTGGCCTCAATAAAATAAAAAAAGCTTATACTCACCTCCATGCTGGCACTGTTCCAGAGGTGTCGGCACTCGCTGTCCAGGGGCTCTTGCATGGTTGTTGTGACAAGTGACCCTAGTGCCCAATCAAAACTAGCATCAAACAGCACTGACATGAAAATAAAGAGGAAGTGAGGGCTGTGGCTGATTTCTTCCTTCCTCTTCATATCCAAAACATCCAAATGAGGGGACAGTGATGCCAGCGCTGACTGGACGCCGGGGTCACGTGTCATAACCGCAAGAAAGCCCCAGGACCGTGAGTGCTGACAAAGCTGGAACAGCTCCTGTACCGGAGGTGAGTATAAGCTTTTTTTTTTATCAGGGCCAAACATTTAACTTAAGAAGGGGTTGTCCTAGTAGTGGACAACCCCTTTGAAGGGTTGCTTGCGTGTTTCAGGCAGATTTTATCAATCATGATATGCAGGTCATTTTCAATACAGAATCTGTGAATATTGCCGCTTTTGACACTTCTTTCATAGCTCCTCCACAAACAAATGTGCACCTTAGGGGAGCCATTGAAAAGACACCTTTGAAACAATAAAAAGTTATTTCCCTGTGACATAGAAAAAAAACACAAGAAAAACAAAGCTAGAAACAGGGAGAAGAGAGGGGGACGCAGAAAGAAATTTAGATTACTTAAGAGAAATAGAGGCAAGGAAAAGAAACTGACAAGAGCCATAGATGAGAAGATTTTCTATTTATCCTCCAAAATTTTACTGATTATGATATATGAATTCTAATAAGAGGATTATATTTTTGTTCCTTGAATCTTTACAAAATTCTAAAGATCTTACTTTTATGCTACACTTTGACATTTTAAACATAAGAGAGAATGGGTGAAAGCAATTGGTACTATAGATGAGGGGAGTCTAACAGATAACGATATTCATCTTGATATTGGCTCCAGATCCAATTTTTAGCCACATGACCATCACAAAGGTTATCATCTACAAAAGTTTTATCGTCAGGTTCTCAGTGATTTTCAGATGGCCAATATGAATGAGGTAGGTAGAAATAATAATTTCACTAGGCAAGAACTGTTCATAAGTTTAACGACAGATGCATCTATTGCTATTTGGTCAGCCGACAAGACAGGAGCAATTATAGTTCAGGATCGTTACCGAAAATAAGCCTATAGGATTCTTGATAATAAGAAATGTAGGATGTTGAAATAAAATGCGATAGGAGAACACCGTAGAAAATATATAACAATGATAGAGAGAGCTTCAGCCTCAGGTATCCTTAATAAAAAAAAGGAGGACAAATGTTTAGGATTGGTACATCCTAGTATTCCCTTTTTTTCTGCTATTTCCTCAAAATTTACAGAATTTGCAGCTGATAATATTGGATTTTAGATCTTTAACAAATCAGTTGTCTCATAACATTGTCCTACATCTGCAAACACTGGTTTTAAAATGATCCTCTTAACTGAAAGATTCTGCTGCATTTATTAGGGATCTGAAAGAGATGACAAGGGAAGATTATTTTTACGCCTTAATTTAGTTGTTATATACTTGTATTTAAATATTGAGCACAGCCACAGTAATCAAGTAGTGAGTAGAGTTGAGCGATACTTTCCGATATCCAAAAGT
>VIAB01021373.1:33236-45704 GCA_009801035.1 Oophaga pumilio
CATTAACGTGCAAACCACCCTTGGGGGTTAAGGGGTTAATGTTGCTGGAGATTTGTTTCTTTGTAGATAACTTTGCCAGCTTGCTTTCTGTTTTACATTTCTTATTTAGATCTTTATACTCCTGAAATGTCATTTCTGAATTCTTATCATTCAGGATTCTGACTGCCCTTTGCTTTTGTTTTATTAAAGTTTTATCTCTCTTATTTATCCATAATGGTTTCTTTTAATTCATTGACATTTTATTACCAGAGAGTAAAAGATTTTTTGAGGATTCTAGTAGTATTTCCTTAAACATGCCCCATTTGTTTTTGGCATCCCCAGTTACCATGACATGGTCCCAGTCTACTCGATTAAGGTCTTCCTTTAATTTGTTGTTATCAGCTTTCCTAAAGTTCCAGGTTTTTGCATTTTCCCTTTTGAATATCTTATTGAAACTTACCATATTATGGTCACTGCTTCTCAAATGCTTCTGAATCCTGACCTGTAGATCAGAAATTGTATGTGGTCTGTTTGACAGGACCAGATCCAGCAGATTACCTCCACTCATTAGTTCATCTAGCAGCTGAGAGGTAATAGTCCTGAACTGTGGATAAGAACTTGCAGCTTTTAGCATAACCTGAAGATTCTATGTCCCATTAAATGGCTGGACAGGTAATCCCCATAATAAGAACCCTATTATTATTTGCTGCTTTTTAATTTGTTGCAGCATTTCGTCCTCTATCTGTTCAGTTATATAAGGAGGCTTATAGCAAACTTCGATTAGCAGCTTTCCATTATTGCCTTCCCCATGTACATTTATCCATACTGACTCTGCATTGTCGCAGCTTGCCTCAATGTCTTCATTAAGTACAAGTTTTAATTTGGATTTTATGAACATACACACTCCTCCACCTTTCTTGTCTTTTCAGTCCTTTCTAAATGTAGTGTAACCCTCTACGTTTGTCACCCAGTAATGGCTTTTATCCAGCTAGGTGTCTGTAATGCCCACCACATCATATTGTAGTTTCACTGGAAATATTAGGTTATTAGCATTATTAACCCCTTCAAACCCCAAGCCTGTTTTCACCTTCATGATCAGAACAAATTTTACAATTCTGACCAGTGTCACTTTATGTGTTAATAAGTCTGGAATGCTTCAATGGATCCCACTGATTCTAAGATTGTTTTTTTGTGACATGTTTTACTTCATGATAGTGGTAAAATTTGTTCAATATGTTGCAATTTTCAAACTTTAATTTTTTTATGCCCTGAAACCAGAGTTATGTCACACAAAATAGTTAGTAAGTAACATTTCCCAAATGTCCACTTTACATTAGCACAATTTATGAAATATATATTTTTTGTTAGAAGGGTTAAAAATTGGTCAGCGATTTCTCATTTTTTCAACAAAATTTACAGAACTATTTTTTAGGGCCAACATTACATTTAAAGTGACTTTGTATCTGTGCATGGACCCTGAACACGGACTTCATTCAGAAGTCTGTGTTACTGTTCAGGTTTGCCAGTCCGCACAAAACTTGTTGAAAGGCTGCAACACAACCAGTCAACATGTTTTACTGTGAGGGCATTTCCAGCTCAATCACAGCTATGTCAAGTATTGGCATGGCTTTCATTGGCTGGCACACACTGTGCAAAATAAACAATGTGGGGTCTCATCTTTTTTTGATAACCAGCACTAGCAAAACCAACAGCTGCGGGCTGCAACCCCCAGCTGTGAACTTTATTTTGTTGGTTATCCAAAATATAGTGCTCCTATGCCACTTTTTTAAATTATTTAAATAAATTAATAAAAAATTGGCTTCGGTTCCCCTCCATTTTTGATAACCAGCCAAGCTAAAACAGAAAACAGGGAACTGGTATTCTCAGACTGGAACGGGGCCATGAAGGCCATGAAGTCTCAGCTAGTTACTAAATATAGATATAAATATTTTTTGGGTGGTGATCTCCCCTGTAATAACGAGTAAAGGCTAAGCAAACAGCTGTGAGCTGATGATAATAATAACCTAGGAACCTTTATGTCTATTGACCCCTTCCCAGAATATTAACCCCTCCACCCCAGACCAGTTTCCATTTTTTGCTCATCTTCTTCCCAGAACCATAACTTTCTTGTTTTTCCTTTAATATGGCCGAATGAGGGCTTGTTTTTGCGGGACGAGTTGTACTGTTGAGCAACACCATTGATTTTACCATATAATATGCTGGAAAACAGGAAAAAAATCCAAGTGCGGGGAAACTGCAAAAAAATGGCAATTCCACAATTTTTTTTTACCGTGTTCACTAAATGCTTAAACTGACCTACTATGATTCTCCACATTATTACTAGTTCGTAGCAGGTCTGGGTCTACTGGAATTAAAATGTAGTTCTTTTTTTCCCTTGGTCCAGCAAGAGTTAATGTTAGTCTCTTGCTGGCAAACTTCTTTTAGACTGGACAGCTGATGTTGGTTGGTGGTAACCTAACCACTCCCTCCTCCCTTAAAATAGTCACATGACCCATCAGCTGATCGTTTGTTATAGAGTTACTTCTAGGCAAAAGAGATTCACCACTTAGTCTTTATTTCAGTGTTGCAAGGCTTTTATTTATTTGTGAAAGCAGATATAAACTGAATGTTGCTGTGAAATGCGCAAAAAAAGTTAGATATTTCAACCTCGCCAGTCTTTTTTACAATGTTGCTGTAAAAGAACAGAACAATATAAGCAAAAAGGTACAATAGTCATGTAGCTTAGCATAGCAGAGTATAAAATAGCAATGCGTGATCAATGACCCAAGTGGTATATGCATAGAGAAAATGTGCTGTACAAATTATATGTGCACAAAATAAAATAGACTAAATACAAGTAAAAAAAACAAAAATAGACCAAAATATGGTCAGGTCATCTGCCTGATAGTTTGGATAAAGGAAGGCATATTGTGTCATGCTGTAAATCTGTATACAGTATTACGGTAGCACAATTTGGTAGTTGAAACAAAACATCAAACAAGACTCAACGTAAAGGGATTACATATCAACAATAGGGTTTCAGCATGTAACTTTAATGACAATCAACTTGAGAGAAGAGGCTTACTTTGGTTGTTGTGACAAGGGGGATATTATTTCTGAACAAGGAAAAGCTTCAAAAGGCATAGGTAATAAGGTCTGCAGGGTGTGTATCCACATGGGGCACTGATATTACAGGAAAACAGGGAAGAAATGGAATGGGATGGGGTATAAAGCAGCATTCTAGCCTCTTATATAAATGTCAGGGTAAATATTATGAGGATTGTGGAAAGTGTAATGGTGTTCTAAATGATGTAAGGGATCACCTAGGAACTAATTGTGGAGGTCACAAGTATGTCCGGGTGCACTTACCAAAGTGATGGGGAAAATTCAGTGGGTCTGTGGGGAGTAAAAACAAAGATAGTTAAGCAAGCCAATCCATTATTCTGTTGAGGCCGTTAGAGGCCGAGGTCTACAGGGAGTGTATCCAATATGCTTCTCTGCGGGGTCTGGGGACTTGTTTATTGTCCCACAGGTGGGACACAGAGTGTCTGGCCCTACTGAATCGGTCTGGTAAAGGCAGCCAGGTTTTACTGCAGTGAATAGCGGACTCGGATATGATCTCTGACATGTTGAGTGGTCTCACCGACATATAGGAGTCCACAGGGGCACTTAATGATGTAGACAACAAAGTTGGAGTCTCAAGTATAGAAACCTTTCATGGGGTATAATTTACCAGTCCTCGGATGTGTCACAGTTTTGGATTTGGTGACATTGGAGCATGCTGCACAACTCAGGCAGGGAAATGTACCTTGTCAAGGGGAACTGAGGAACCATTGAGTGGGTAATTTAATGGAGCTCTCTCTGATGTCCCTAACTAGTTTGTCACAGATTTTATGGGGTCTTCTAGAGGACTTCAGGGCTGGTGTCTTAAATGCCTCAATGGTTGGATAAGCTCGTGATAATAATGGCCAATGTTTTTTGATGATGGTAGAGATTTGGGGCATTAGTGGATGATAGACTTGTGCAAAACATATTCTTTATTCCTCAACAGAGGGATGAGGGGGTGAATGTGGCAAGAGATCCCCGTTTTCTTCCTGGTTTAGTAGAGTCATGGCATAGCATCTTTCTTTAAATTTCCGTGACATTTCAGTAAGTCTGTTATGTAATACATTTTTGTCAGAAACTATGCGAGAGATTAGTTGGAACTGGGAGCATGGAAGACTGGTTTTAATGTATTTAGGATGGCCACTGGAATAATGAAGCAAGCTGTTGCGATCGGTGGGTTTCGTGAAGAGGTCTGTAGAGATGGGTCCTGAGGGATCTGTAGCTTTAATGTGTCAAGGAATGCTATCCGACTTGTGCTGTGATTTAATGTAAATAGGAGTTCCGGTCTGATTGAGATAATGTGGGAGAAGAAGGACCCAAAGGAATTTAAAGGCCAGTGGCAGATAAAGAAGATGTCGTTGATGTATCTGTGCCAGCATAAGGAGTGCTGTTAGAATAGGTCACAGGTGTATACATGATGTTCCTCAAAAAGGTTCATGGTTAGTGTGTACTGGATTAAAGGAACTAGGGTTATGTAATCCCATGTGTGAAATGGAGAGCTCAGGAATAGGAGTGCCCGCTGGTTGAGGCACTCTGTTGACAGAGGTCTCTCTAGACAGACCAAAGTGAGTTTTTAATCAAATTATGAGATAAAATCGCTGCAAGTCCTTCTCTAACTGGAATGAGTGCCAGTTAGGCATTGGACAGAAAGATAAACTCTTCTGTAAGACCGTCAGTTCTGCTGGGGAGAGGGTGTAGTTTGAGATATTCACAACCAGGTTGGGTGGCTTAACTGGGAGCGAGTGGTCATCCAATCTCCTGGATCTGCCGGTAGATCTACCTATCGGTCTCCTTGTAACCCTCCCCCATGGTTCTTGGATAAAAAATGCGGTCGTCTTTGTCCAGTGGATTTTCGCTCCCAGAGCTGAACGAACCATCATGGCAAAATCCTTTGTTGTGGCGCCATGTTCTCGTGGTAGTAGATGAGTCGTTCCATCTATACACTAGAATATTTATGTAATCCTCGGTGTCACATTGAAATTTATGACTTTTCTTTTCTTGTAGAGATTTTTGGAGTCCTTGTAGGACCTTTTCTATTTGGTTCTTTATATTATTCAAATCTGTTGCAGATAGGATAGCTAAGAGATGACTTTTGATGGCGGAGATTTTTTGTTGTGATTCAGTAATAGCTTTCTGACTTTCTTGTGACAATGAGAGTCGGGTGTAGGCTGTCAGATTAACTGAACACCAGGTGATGTTCACACTCGCACAGCTCCTGTGTGTGCCAAATAGCCATGGCATATCCATACGTCCAAGGTCAGGAAGTCCTTCCCAACGAAGATGTATGGATACATCTAAAGTCATGAAGGGGTTCAAAGGATTGTGTAATCAGAAAATTACCTATTGTTTTAATAAGGTATTTATAGTAAATTTATTTTTTTAGATTAACAAAGTTCTACAATTAATACTTAAAAAAATAAACATAAAACTTAATACATTTTGCAATTATCACACTAGCCGCTAAGTCTAATACTCGACTGATGTTCTCTTAGCAATTATGATTTTCACAATAAATTATTAAAACACATATTTACAATTAAAAAAACAATCCTTTGAAGCATTGCAGTGAGATCAAAGCAGCAAATTTCTTTAACTGTTTGTTTGTTTCCATAATAAACTTAAAGGCGAGTAGTTATTTCAAATCCATAGAGACTTGACTTACTTCGTAGCCACAAGGATGAAAAATAACCATGAAAGTAGTGTTCCAAAACTCCACTGTCCATTACATTTTTCAGGATGATGAATGACATTGTTTGAGACAAATCTATCACTGGTCACTGGAGGAATAAAATGACAGGGAAAAGTTATGGCTAGTTGGCTCCATATCTTGTGACATTATACATAAAAGTAATTGAAGTACAACAAATGCTTCTGTTTTCTTGTCCTGCTCGTCTTTTTGTTTTAGAAATCTGACAAGATGGATACAGATAATACAGAGCCGCTGCATATTGTGTTCAGTGAATGATTCCCTCTAATAACATATCAATAATAATGAGATTGGCTTTTCATATCCATCAGGCTACATCTAGTCAAACCTAATACTTTCTTTACAGAAGGGCAATCACTTGTATGATGAAGACGGTAAACTAATGACAGTGACATGTTTATAGGCAATCTGGTAGAGGGAAAACAAATGCAATCCCTGTACCTTCAGATACGACTAATAGTTACATTTAATACATGTTATGGGCTTTTACCTTCAGCAGATTGTGAAATAGAGGATATATGATAGCTATAAACCCTTGATCATTGGGGAAAACTTTGATCATCATGCATTGAACTTACTCTTTAACTGTTACAGTGTACGTGTATTATCGTCAGCGATTGGTGCAAAATGGCAGAATGTCATTTTTGTAGTTGGGTTGTAAGTTTTCATCTTGGTTATATATGTACCCCAAGAATCAGTGCTGGGCCCCCTACTATTCAATTTATTAATTAATGCTATACAATTTTTCAATTTTTGTAGCACCACCAAGCTATGTAGTATATTACAGTCTATGGAAGATGATCTAATAAATTACAATCTTGAGTGTTTGGGCATTCATGTAGCAGACAAGGTTCAGTGTAGAAAAATGTAAAATTTGCATCTGGTTAATAGTCTGTGGATATCTTGTTCTGAGGGAGTAAAACTAGGAGAGCAACTTGAAGACAAGGTTTGTGTGGACTTATATATCATAAACCAATTAAAAGCAAGCAAAGTCAATCAGTGGTTTCTCCCTTTGGTATACATTTCTGTTTTACTGCAGAGAGCTGGTAGAAATTAGCTCTCTGCTGGGAGCCTTGGGCAGGGTTCCCTTCTCTATAATCCTCATCAGATAGTGTCTAGCTGCCAGTTATTAGGTAGGTGAGCTAGACCTAGGCTCTCTGTTACTTTGGCTCCTGTGTATTGTTTTTTCTCTCCGGTGTTTTGACTTTGACTTTAACTTTGACCACCGGCTTGCATCCTGATTTTGTCAGCGATGTGACTTCTTATCTTTGACCCTCTGTACAGCAGCCCCTTCATTGAAGCAATCCAGTGGACTCTGTTGTAAGACCAGATCTATGTATGGGGTTTAGAGGGTGAAGGTTGGGAATCCTCAGGAATCTGCCAGTAGGAGTGGCTTGTGCCAAGTCTGTCTGAGGTAGCCTTTTTGAGCCTGTAGCCCCTTACCGGTGTAACAGTCATGTATTAAAGGGAACCTGTCATCTGACTTATGCAACCCAAACCACAGGCATCTTGAATCTCACACTGGCTGCATCATTTGCAGCTGTGTATGTATTACTCTCAAACACTGGCATCTCAAAAAAACATACTTTAAGAAGCTGATCAGGGACTATGCATCTTAGATGACTGTTCTAACACAAGTTCCTGGCAGCTTCTTCCTGCCATTCCCCCCTTCAATGATAGGTCATTCCCTATGTGTGTGACTGTTCCAACTACTGTATGTTTTCTCTAAAATTTCACTATGATTCAAAAGAAAACATTTATGTTAGAAAAACTCCAGCAGTGTCTGATTTCATGCTGCCCGTGGTTTGTTTCACTGAGTGATATGATTGACTTGTAGTTGTATAAGTATATAAATGGCCCATATATAAAATAAATCACTCTAAAGACAAAGCGGAACTCACTCCAGCTGGAGAAAAAATGGTACAAAAGGTTCAATTTCCAGAGGCGTCTCAATTTCCATGAGATCTATTAATCTATGGAGAAGCCTACTTCAAGATTGGGTCACAATGGGTACCATCAATGAGTTTAAGCAATGCTGAGATGATTTCTTAGAATTAGAGACAAGTGGATTTTTTTAATTCAATTTTGCTCTACATTTTTTAGAGAAAGAATTGTGGAGAATAAAGTTGTGCGTATTTCAATACTAGAAAGCTTGTAATTGCTCAGAAAATACACGTGAGTGAGAGTAGATAGAGGATCCCATAAAAGTGTACACTTTACAGGCATGAGAGGGAGAATCCCGCTGACCACAGCAGCTTACACTCTACAGGGGATGTACTTACCCAGTGGTTCTGGAGATGGAAAATGACTCTACTGGTCAAACTGTCCTAAATTAAGAACCACTGATCTGTGATGGCCCAGGTACTGACCACCACTGTACAAGGTGTGATAATCCACTAGAGGTCATAGCTGCAGGCAACTCAAATGTTAGCCCACTATCTGATGACTCAGCAGTGTGCAACATTGTGCTGGCCAATTTTGTGATTCGAATGTCAAAATGATCGAATTCACAAGTAACCGCAGATTTCAGGAAGCTCGAGCTTTAGCAGACCTCTATTTAGAATAAAATAACATTATTTTGCTTAAT
The DNA here is from genome assembly GCA_009801035.1 of Oophaga pumilio. NCBI lineage: Eukaryota > Metazoa > Chordata > Amphibia > Anura > Dendrobatidae > Oophaga > Oophaga pumilio. The sequence continues at coordinate 41,615 of VIAB01021373.1, forward strand.
TCAATATTTTCTCCTCATGCTCTGTTGAACATGATGGACAAACATCTTGGTCTTTATAGCTACGTGACCACGCCATCCTAGCAAACTCTTTCTAGATTGGAGTAGGATGGGCGACTAGCCGGGTCTAACTTTAGAAACCCCAGTGATTAGCTGTTATCCATTTGCAGCAGCCAATATTGTCTCGTTGCTGCTTCTCTTAGTAATCATATTAATGGTGAAGCATGACACTCTGGGTGGAATAAGATCACCTTTTTGTTAATTGTCCACCACTCAAACTAATACAGTGGGGGAATTGTCAATGCTCTTCAACTTTCCCAAAATTTCAGATTTGCTAGAGTCCAGACTGCAATATGCCAGCTTCGATTTTAACCCTTTCTTTCTCTGTTAGTTATGTTTTGGGGTCTGGAGAAGCCTGAGAGCATAATAAATATATTTTAAAGACAACATTGGAGTCAAATTGTGAGCACTGAATCGAAATTGAATTTCAGGAGATTTGCTTGTCCTCAGATGCGAGAAACTCGGACGAGTCTCGCACCTCAATACTCGGCACTGCCGCCGGCACTCAGATCGGAGCGTTCAGCTGCAGGTATTTCTATATTGACGTGCGAGACTCGTCCGAGCTTCTCGCATGTGAGTACGAGCCCTTCAGTAGGTTTGCATTCATGACACGATATAACCTCTCTATCTATTTAACCATAATCAGCTGCATGGGTATAGCAAGAGAATGCGGGCCACACAAAAAATTGTGTGAAACCTAAAATCACCACTCAATAAACATATTGAAACAAGGAGAAGGAGGAGTCATCGATGATAATATAGTAAAAAAGTCAATTTTTATTGTATGATAATACATAGTACAGCAGGAGGGTAGTCACCCCAAAAGCAGATGTCACCCCGACGTACGTTTCGTGAAAAAGTGGCGGTTCTCGTATGTCGGGGTGACATCTTCTTTTGGGGTGACTGCCCTCCTGCTGTACTACTCATTTACTGGTGAGCATAATTGTTTTCTACTTTAGGCAGCATTTCACTTTTTGCTGGTCATGAATGAGAGCGATACTATTGTCGCAATTGTGCTCCATGGTTTGTGGGTCATGAGACTGCTCTTATAGCACTTTTTCTTCCCTGGATTTATGGGTTTATTTATGTACCGACATTGTGCTGTATTAGGCTTCTCTGCCACTGCCATACTGTTACCTTAACGTGTTGTTAGGAGTGTACTCACCCTTGTGTCCGCACTAGTCCTATGTGTTTTTCTGTTTCTTATATGTATTTTTGTGTTACCTTAGTATTATCATACAATAAAAAATGACTTTTTTACTATATTATCATCGATGACTCCTCCTTCTCCTTGTTTCAACCTCTCTATCTATGTATTGTCTCAAAGTAAAAACAGAAAGTCGGACACAGATAAGTGTCATGGCTTTTCATAATAGAGCCATGATAACTATCAGTGCATAAATGGAAAGAAATGCACACATTTTTCTAATATATTTAATTAGATAACAATGTTCATTTCTTTATGTCTAACACAATATTTTATTTATATACATTATTTTAGTCAAATGCAAAAATGCATTACAGGGCTACATTTTATGACATTTATTTAAAACAGTTTTTCTCATTTAATAACCAATTCCAATATGCATGTAAAATGCAGAGACGACTGTTTTTATGCAAAATCTCAGCAATGTTTACCATTGCACAATTAATCATATTATTCTAGCACTGTGGCATACTCTTTTTACATATTATACTTGTTTGCTGCTATTTTCATATAACATTTACAGATTCTTAAGACTGTGACTTGTGTAATAAAGCGCCATTATTCCAATATACAGTATGGGTGAATGTAAGGTGAGATTTCTTGTTAATGCTAATTTGCTGTAAATTCAAGGTTATTTTAGACAATTCGAATAATTTCTTGCATGATTGTCAAGGTATTCAAGGTTACTATGGAAACTTCAAATGGTTTGCCAAGATGTTTGAAATGTAATGACACGGCATGGGTATCCGACTTAAAGCTGTGTTTGATATTATAATTTTGAAACATTAGTAGATACATATAAGAACAAAGAACGCAGAATGTTCTATTCATGTGTCGAAATGGAAATGATTATACATATATTATATACAAGTGCTTTTCACAAAATTAGAATATCATCGAAAAGTTAATTTATTTCAGTTCTTCATTACAAAAAGTGAAACTCATATATTATATAGAGTTATTACACACAGAGTGATCTATTTCAAGTGTTTATTTCTGTTAATGTTGATGATTATGGCTTACAGCCAATGAAAATCCAAAAGTCATTATCTCAGTAATTAGAATAATTAAGAAAAGGAGAAAATGATCTTTATTTCCACCAGCATTTGGTTTCAGTCACAGGGGTGGGGCATCGCCGTTTCATTCACCGCTCTAAGTACACCGAGTGGGGGCTGTAATTGTGCCCCCGGCCCTCGCTGACACTGGGTCTACATTGGGGCTGAGCTGTCAATCACCGGCCTTTCTGTATACTCAAAGCGGTGACCAAACATGCACCGCACCGATGACTGAAACTAAATGCTGGAGGGAATAAAGACCATTTTCTTCTCGCTGCATTCGGCTAAGTGCAGTTTGGCGAGCAGCATAATGCTATTAACCTACAGATTAACTGTATATCTTCAGATTAACAGCATTATTTCTGGTGACAGGGTCCCTTTAACAAAGCACAAAAAATGTTCCATTTATTGAAGGAAAAATACTGCTCATTCCTACCTGGAACAATGTGAAAAAGTATTACCCCCTTAGCTACTAAATGAATATTAGCTAAATAAAATACAGGGTTTTCTTCAAAATCACAATGTGGCCTCATGATAATGTACACATATATTTATTAATTTGTGCCAATACAACTCATTTTTACATATGCCCTGTTTTGCATGTTTCCCTCCCCTAAGGATGACCCTTTAAGCTCTATTTACCCTTCAGTTGCCATTAAAACTGTCCTGTAGTTCTAGGGGCTCACGATTAATCATGCAGTGCACTCTCTCAGCTGGCATCATGCAAGCATAGCTGGGCTGCATATAGAACAGAGATTTTATTGAGAGGGATGATGTTACAATGTGGATGCTCATACATGAAGCAGCGGTGTGCATGTTTGCCGGTAACTAAGAGTAATGATGTACTGCAGGATGGCGCTATATTCATGGGCCTGAGGAGAGATATACTGCTGATTGAGGGTCTATATAGAGGGTATGAAAGGAGAGAGGTACTTCAGGATGGGGCTGTATATAGAGGGAGCTGAGTGGAGAGTTATAATTCAGGATGGGGCTATGTATACAGGGGCTGAAAGGAGAGATATACAGCAGGATGGGTCTCTGTACGTAGATGGGCTGAAAGGAGAGATGTAATGTAGAATGGGGCAGTGTATAGAGGGGTTGACAGAAGAGATATACTGCAGAATGTGGCTCTGTATATAGCAGCTGATAGGGAGTGATATACTGCAGGATAGGGCTGTATACAGGTGCTAAGATTAGTTGAGCTGTGTTTGTTGCCTGCTACTGAGAGACCAGTGATATGAATTGACAAATTTCACTCTTTTGATGCATATTGCAGAGGATTATTATCTGTTATATTAATCTACAGAGCTGCATTTGCAGTTTCACATCACAGATCTGTCAGCAGCAAATGACAAAAAAAACTCAACTTTGCACTGCCATTGTGGAGGAGTGAACTAGAGTTGAACTCTGCAATAACCAGCTAAGAATATAAAACCATAATATGGTATACTGATAGAGATGGCAGAATATAAAATTGATTAGGTAGGGTACACTGTACAAGAGCAGAGCGTGCACAGATGTATAAGTTGAATTCTATACATAGATTAGCTTAATGATAACTCAAAGAGGTGGATAGTCAGAACACAGGAGAGGGAAAGATCTGCAGCACTGAGGAGAGGCAAATGCAGCTGGGAAATGTAGTTTTAGCAGATAATAATAGGACTACACACTCAGCTATTTGAAGCTAGATGACCAGACAGAAAGATAGAGATGATAAAAAGACAAATATACAGCCATTATGCTACTGTTCTTTGTCAAAATATGTGACTCT
>VIAB01021375.1:14042-24207 GCA_009801035.1 Oophaga pumilio
TATATAACACGTGTGAGACACTGAGGCTGATGTTTATACAACACATAGGAGAAATCAAGACTGCAGTATATACATCACTCAAGGCGCAAGCACTGCGTTACCCATAAATCTGACCTCAGGCCAGAAAAAAATGACATCATGTTTACAGTCTGTGGGCCAACGGATCTCCACCACTGGGTTAAGGGATAACTTCCTGATTGCTTCGTGTGCGACCCAAGGGACCCCCACCAAAGCCGAGTACTGGGTGTGAATGGAGCAGTGGAATGATGGCTCATTAATTCTCAATATGTTTGCCAGAGATAGATAAGCACTGCACTTGGCTCTCTTTCCATAAGAATGGATGTGGGATAATGGATAACATTCAAAATTGAGAATGTCCCTTTAACATAATGACCCAATGCATGTTGGTTACTATAAGGGTATATTTAGACATCAGTTTCTCTTGTATAAGTCCTATCAATGTTTTTCTCAGACAAAACACATACCTATTACGGTATGTCTATGAAGCTGCATGAATCTTGTATTTGGCATGGTGGACTGGCAGGTGCTTCACAAAATTTTATATTGTTGAGCCTAGAAAATGAAAAAAACACATTTTTCCCTCATAAGTGTTGATTTAGCCCCAAATTTTTCATTTTTACAAGGGTAACAGGTGAAAATGAACAGTACAATTACCGTAGTTGTGCAATTTCTCCTAAGTACACTGATGCCCCATATGTGGTGGAAAACTATTGTTTGGATGCACGACAGGGCTTGGAAGGGAAGGAACACCATTTGACTTTTGGAGTGCAAAATTGGCTGAAATAGATAGCGGATGCCATGTCGTGTTTGCACAGCAGTGGAAACCTCCACAATCGACCCCATTTTGGAAACTACACCTCTTGAGGAATTCATCTAAGGGTGTAGTGAGAATTTTCAACACACAAAATTGTATAACATTGGGCTGAGTAAATGCAACCATTTTTTTAACTAAAATGTTGCTTTGCCCCAAGCTTTTAGTTTTTAAAAGGGATAATAGAAGAAAATGAATTTGCAGTTTGTTATGCATTTTCTACTGAGTACTCCGATACCCCATTTGTGGTCAAAAACTGCTTTTGAGGCATAGTGTAAAGCTCAGAATGGAAGAAGTTCAACTTTTGCAGGAGTTTTGCCACCAAGTATTAAGTCTTGTTTGCAAGAGGGAACAGAATACATTTTTCTCACTGCAAACTGCAAATAAATTTATATAATTTATACAATGTGATTTTTGGGGATTTTATTTTTGATATTCTATTTCTCAATAGTAAAATTAACCTACCCTTCAAATTATTTAGTCAATAGGCAAACTTAAAAAATCAGCAAGGGATCAAATACTTATTTCCCCCACTGTAAATTTTGTTGGAAAAATGAGAAATCACTTGTCAAATTTTAACCCTTATAACATCCTAACAAAAAAAATTATGTTTCCAAAATTGTGCTGATGTTAAGTAGACATGTGTCAAATATTATTTATTAACTATTTTGTGTGACACGACTTTCTGATTTAATTAAAAATTTCAAAATTTTCAAAATTTTTGCCAAATTTATATTTTTTTCATAAATAAACGCAAGTCATATTGAATAAAGTTTACCAATAACATTAGGTACAATATGTCACAAAAAAAGCGATCTCAGAATCAGTTTAAGAATTTCAGAGCTATAACCTCATAAAGTGATAATGGTCAGAATTGTAAAAATTGGCCCGGTCATTAAGGTCAAATATGGCTCGGTCACTAAAGAGTTAAATATCCTTCAGTAAATAAATAAATAGCCTAGTACATGAAAATAATATACGGTATTTAGTTAACATGCTTTTTGATTAAAAAAAATGCAAAAGCAATCCAGCCTCGTCACGGCAACCGTAATTGGGACAGTCCTAGCTCTCATATTTAAAACCTTACCGTTTGTCAAGTGACATGCATATAAATAAGGGCTGAGATGGACTGAGCCCAATTAGTGGACACACAGACAAAGGAGACCACATCAATAATGTCCAGCTCACAAGAAAAAGAGCACATGACCAGCGGTGGATACCGCGTCCCTGCTACAGCGCCACATGGATTTCTTACTCCACAAGGTCGCCTACATTCGTTCTAGACCACTATCCATTTTATATGGTCACTCCATGTAAAAATACTGCCATCATATGAGTTTCACATTAGATGTGTCCACATAGAAAATCAGTACTTTTATGGGGTATCTGATGAAGGTTGTGAGACCAAAACGTCCTCCCTGTGTACTACTTTTCCTGGATCACAATAAATTCTCCTTTTTGCAATTTACCTAAAGTTGAGTGCAGAGTTTCTCTTTCTCTGCCTATGGTTTGGGCACCTACTCGGGCACCTACTCTTGCACCTCCCTAAGGCTGTGCATACGTGTTTTAAAATACCAGCTCATAAGAAAAGCAGGCCACACCTTTATATACACATGATGCAAACAGAAAAAACCCAAAGGTAAGAATTGGCATATAAAATGGTGTGCATGCAGCATGTAAGCGCATGTTCACACTAGTCACTAAACAGAAAAAACAAAGACAGTAACATAATGATTAAACACCCTGCAATAAATAAATAAAAGAGTGCATCAAAATAATATGCGATATTTAGTTAACATGTTTTTTGATATAAAAAAAGAAAGCAAAAGCCATCCCGTTTCATCACAGCAACCGTAATTGGGACATTACTAATTCTAATATTAAAAACCTTATAATTTGTCAAGTGACATGCATATAGATAAGGGCTGAGATGGACTGAGCCCAACTAGTGGACACACAGATAAAGGAGACCACATCAATAATGCCCATCTCATAAGAAAGGCAAGCCACACCTTTATATGCACATGATGCAAACAGACAGAAAAAATAACATCATTAACATCACACACAGTACAATCCTCCGAGGTGGCACCCCAATAACCCTTGTTTCCCCCCTGCATCAAAAATTTCCAAACGCCCAACTGACTGTCACTCAGATGGGCCATTCTGAAGAGCTGTTCATACATTGTGTTCCATGGACATCAGAGGTCTGCTCTGAAGAATCACAGAATCCAGAGGAGGAAAGCATATGCACCGATGGCCAAAATTTTTCATGTTGGATCAGGAGCCAGATGAAGTAGAGTCCGAGCAAAATCCAGACTCTCATGACCAGTTAATCACCAAGGGTGGAGGTAATCCTGATGAATCTCAGATACCAGAGTCTCATGCAGACTGTACTTTTGTTTCAGGGCAGGAAGAGGAGAAGGGTGACTCTCAGCTTGAGGAGTGTGAGAACAGAGAAGATGACGATGAGGTTGTAGATCCCACTTGGTGTGAACCCAGAGGTACGCAGCTGAGTAGCCCAGCAGAGGAGGTGGAGGAGGAGGAAGGTGAGGAGGTTATGTTGCAGCTTCCCACACAGACACAAAGTGTAGCAACCACAACAAGCACTGAATCATCCCTTAATTCGGGCAGTGGCCTGCACTGGTCACGTGTGTGCAGTTTGCAGGGGCAGCAAGAGTTACTAGCCTCGGCGTTTATTGATGACCCAACACACGTTATCTGTCAAGTTTGCAAAAAAAACACAGTAGAGGCAAAAATTGCAATAATTTGACAACTACATGCATGAACCGGCATATGCGCGATCAACATCCCTTATTGTGGGAATCTCACTGAGCTAAAATGCAGACTAGTGGGCCTCGTCAACCACCAGCAATCCCATCAAACCCATCAGCTGCTTCTTCCTCCTCTGTCATCATTCCAAGTGTTTATACACAGGTCTCTGACCACAGGAACTACAATTGTTTACCCACCACAGTCGGAGTGAGTGAGAGCTGGTCAGCTGTTTTGGAAGTAGACATGACTGCTGCTTTTGTGTCACCTAGCCTAACACATCTTTCTCAATCCACCATAACATCTCTGCTTGCACCTCACTCACAGTCCAGCAGTTTGTCCTGTTCTCTGTACTCCACTCTCTCAGCCCAGCAGCCAGCCCTCATTCCTGCAGTTGTGGTCATGTAAAAGAATGTTTCTTCCTACACATGGCAAAGTTAAGAGTTTGAACTCCACCATCTCAAATCTGTTGGCCATGGAAATACAGCCTTTCCGCCTGATGGATACAGATGGTTTCTGAAGTTGATGGCCATTGCAGTCCCCCAGTAACAGTTGCCCAGTTGCCATTACTTCTTAAAGAAAGCTGTGCCTGCGCTATGCCAGCATGTCCCTGACAACATCACCTGTTTTCAGAAAAAAATCTGTTTGCCAAGGTGAATTTCACCACTGACACCTGGATGACCAAACATGGGCAGGGATGTTACATCTCACTGACTGGGCACTGGGTGAGTCTGGTGGCTGTGGGGGCAGGCGGTCAAGGGGCTGCTGCACAAGTCTTTGAATCCCCAAGACTTGCAGGACAAATCTCTGTATCTAACAGTTCCTCCATTGCTTCTGCCTCCTCCACCTCATCTAGGGCCTCCACCTGTGCCCTAAACCTCTTCCTTAATCCGACACGCGTTCCAACAGTGCAGTTAGAATCTCCCCCACCTTCGTACTGCATAGCCATAGCTCACTGCAATCAGGCAGTGCTTAATTTAATGCCTTGGAGATCGCAGTCACACAGCTCAAGAGTTGTGGACAGGTATCCAGACCGAGTTAGAGCAATGGATGTCTCCACTACACCTGGATCCAGGGAAGGATGTGTGCGATAATAGTGCAAATCTGGTGGTGGCCCTGCGCTTTAGCAACCTGACACACGCGCCTTGCATGGCTCATGTCCTCAACCTGGTGGTAGAGCAATTCCTCCACCACTATCCCGACCTGAATGCACTGTTGCAGAAATCACGGTCGCTGTGTGTTCATTTCCAACTAACGCACCTCACAGGTCATTGACTTGCATCACTACAGAGTTCTTTCAGCCTACTGGTTAACTGTTTGATTAGTGATATTCCGACACGGTGGAATTCCACTCTGCTCATGTTTCAGCGGCTGTGGCAGCAGCATTGAGCCCTGGTGCAGTATGTCCTTTTTCATAGGGCCAATGAAATCCAGACCTGGTGCAAATCATGCTTGTGGAGTGGGCGCATTTGAAGGACCTCTGCACCCTTCTGCACAGTTTTGAAATGGCTACTAGGATGGTTAGTACTAACGATGCCGTAATCAGCATCACTATTCCGGTCATCTACATGCTGGAGCACACTTTGAATAGTCTGCGTGAGGAGGTGATGGTCTCACAATATCTCAGATTTCCAGACTGTCACACAGGCAGGTACCATGGGAGGGTGGCTTACAGCGATCAAGGAGGGCTCATGGTACCAGACAAACTGTTAGTGAAGACGCAGGAGCCGAGGAACAAATTGAAGTGATGGATGTGCAACAGTTAGGAGATGAAGAGGATAATGATACACTCTTTGTTGTCCATGGTTGGCTGGAGGACACAGAAAAAGTAACCTTACCACCAACAGAGCATGGACTTGTACCTACTGGAAGCGCCCCTGCACATTAACGCCTTCTTGAGGCACTATCTTCAACATGATGACCGTATTCTAAGAGTTAGAAATAGTGCTGACTACTGGTTTGCCTCTCAGTTAGATCCACGGTACAAGAGTAAATTTAGCCAGATGCTTCCCCCATGGAAAGGGATGCATGCATGCTGGACTATCGAAATACGCTAGTTGACAATCTTAGGAGTGGTTTTCCCCAAGACAGCAGTGAGGCACACAATGTGCATCTCAGTTGTAGACGTCCAACCCTGGGAACGTCAATGCATCATCGCAAAAACATTAGCAGCAGCAGCAGTGTAAGTGGCATAAGCAATTTCTGTAAGTTGTTTTACACATTTTTATTTTTAGACCAGCCCATGCACCAGCAGAACAGAGTACTTACACATTGTGAACAACTGGAGAAGAGAATGCAGGAGTATCTGGAGCTCAACATCAATGCCATCAAGAAGAGTTTGGACCCTTTTACATTTTGGTCTTCAAAAATGGAAGAGTGGCCTGAGCTCGCCTGCCACACCTTCGAGGTTTTGTCATGCCCGGCAGCCAGCGTTCTCTCAGAACATGTCTTCAGCGCAGCTGGTGGTGTCCTGACAGATTAGCATATCCAGCTGTTCCCTCAAAGTGTAGACTGCATAACTTTCATTAAAATGAACAAGTCATGGATCTCCAATGACTTTTTGCACCCCATTTGCAGATTGGGTAGATTAGGCGATGGTGTCATTTTTAGTGTCATGTATTGATCTCGCGTTACTGCAGTCTGTGCCATCTTTATGGTGTCTTCTGTTCCTGCTGTTGCTACTGCTGCTGATGTTATAAATAATTTTTTGAAATGTGGAGACTACAAGTTGGGTCTCCATCTTTTGGGTTGCCTGTTTTAGAAAATGTGTCAGAGGTCTATTATACTGTTTCTACTCTGTGGAAAATGATGCCACTTTTATGTTATATGACAATTATTATTTGAAATGTAGAGACTCCAGGTTGGGTCTCCATCTGGTGGGCTGCCTGTGGTGGAAGGTGTGTCAGAGGCCTACTACACTTTTTCATCTCTGTGGAAATTGATGCCACTTTCGTTGTGTGTGACAAAGTTTTTTTAAATGTGGAAACTCCAAGTTGGGTCTCCATCTCTTGGATTGCCTGTAGTAGAAGGTTTGTTAGTGGTCTATTATACTGTTTCTACTCTTTGTAAATTGATTCTACTTTTGTGCTGTGTGACAATTATTTTTTTGAAATGTGGAGACTCCATCTGGTGGGTTGCCCATGTAAGTAGATCTCCCAGACAGGCAGTCCTGCACTTACTTTCAGTCAATTACCTGTGTTACTTTCCTTAGTAGAAGGTGTGTTGGTGGCCTATTATACTGTTTATACTCTGTGGAAATTGATGCCACTTTTGTGTTGTGTGACAATTATTTTTTGAAATGTGGAGACTCCAAGTTGGGTCTCCATCTGTTGGGTTGCCTGTAGTAGAAGGTGTGTCAGAGGACTGCTATACTGTTTCTACTCTTTGGAAATTAATGTCACTTTTGTGCTGTGTGACAATTATTTTTTTTTGAAATGTGTAGACTCCATCTGGTGGTTTGCCCATGTAAGTAGGTCTCTCAGACAGGCAGTCCTGCACTTACAGTGGATATGGAAATTATTCAGACCACTTTATATTTTTCACTCTTTGTTTCATTGCAGCCATTTGGTAAATTCAAAAACGTTAACTTTTTTTTCTCATTTATGTACACTCTGCGCCCCATCTTGACTGAAAAAAATCAGAAATGTAGAAATTTTTGCAAATTTATTAACAAAGAAAAACTGAAATATCACATGGTCATAAGTATTCAGACCCTTTGCTCAGACACTCATATTTAAGTCACATGCTGTCCATTTCCTTGTGATCCTCCTTGAGATGGTTCTACTCCTTCATTTAGTAAAAGAACAGATCCTTATGGGACAATCTCTTTTATCTGTATACTATTATAGTGGTGTCTTCACTTGATGTATAGTAAATATATATATTTAATTTTATTCTACTTTTTTTGAGTAAAACAGTCTGCAGTCCATTTGGAATACTTTAATTGAAAATAACAGAAAACGCTCTATTAAATCAATTTTTATTGAACCTGAGCTGAATTAAACCTGACAAGAGCCATATATTTTAATGAGTCACTGTGTTTAGCTTTTCTCAATCTCATTGAGATTTTATTGATATCAGTAACTGCATATTGTATTTCATACACTTCAGTTTCTTTCCTTTTTTAGTTTTTGTCTTGGAATGGAAGTCTGCCAAGAACTAAACTTTTAAGATTTTTTCCAAACACATATAAACTTTCAAGATGCACCTCTCATTTCTGTACCCAAATACGTGTTCTCTGCAGCCACAATTTTTAACAATCTCCCTCTATAACAGAAATTCTTCAGTAAAAGCCTTCTAAATAGATTGGCGCTGTGGCAATTTTCAGAAAAGTGTTTCCCTACTGCAGAGTTCTTTATTCTGTTCAATCTAAAAGTTTCTTATTCTACTTTTGTTTCTTTTTTAGATTTAATTGATTTTGATCTTTTCCAAATACCATGAATTGGCATATTTGGGAAATTGCTTTCTGTCAAAATTTGCAGCATAGAAATCTGCCAGGCTTAAGTAAAATTTAGACCACATCAACCCAACAGCATGCTGTTAAAGTTAAAAAGTCCTGCTTTGACCTTATTCACATTGAGGTCGGTTGACACATGGTAAGGTTTTAATACCAGAGACAGGACCATTCCGATTGGGTACACTTTGTCACGGTGAGATTGCTTTTATGCTGTTTTGAAAAAAGTGATAGCTAAGTACTAGTGATGAGTGAGTATACTCGTTGCTTGAGTTTTCCCGAGCATGCTCGGGTGTCCTCCGAGTATTTTGGCGTGCTCAGAGATTTAGTTTCTGTCGACGCAGCTGCATGATTTGTTGCTGCTGGACAGACTGAATACATGTGTCATGTATAGTGTACAGTTCCTATAGCGTCTTGTGCTTGGGTGCGAGGAAAACACAGGAGACATAGGTTGAAATGAAATGACTTGTATTACTTCATACAAGCATGCTGAAAAGTTCACACAGTTTGCAGGAACAGAGTCAGGAGACACAGCAGGCCAGAGTAATTTCAAGCACTACAATAAATCTCCAAAGCAGGTTCAGGATCTCTTCTCTGTACCGTAATTCCTCTGCAAACATGGATTCACCAAACAGCAGGTTTCCAGAGTCCAAAAGTGTTCAAAGGTTCCTCAGTAGGGAATAGCTGGAGTACAAGTTCAAGGTTTCCAGGAGTCAGGTCACAGACTGACTGAGGCTTGATTCAGGAGCACTGATTGTTCAGCTGAGGCTGCTTAAGAAGCAAGAGGGAAGAATCAGGGCGGGAACATGAAAACTGGAACTCCATATTAACTGAGGGCAAGAGCTGCAGAAAGACAGAAAGCAAAATGGCCGACGGAAAACTGAGTTTCAAGGAACATGTCAACAGAGACAAAGAACCTTACAACATGTGAGGAATACCTGTTTATTAAATCATGCAGCTGCTTCAACAAAAACTAAATCTCCGAGCACACCAAAATACTCGGAGGACATCCGATCATGCTCGGGAAAACCCGAGCAACGAGTATACTCACTCATCGATACTAAGTACCTTGCTATTTACATGTACAATTACCATTTACTTATGTACTTACTATAGGGTATATGCTCATTTTATTTTCTTCTTTGTTTTTATTCTGTGAAATTGCAACAGTGTGAACATGCTCTTACACTTTGCATGTATACCAACTTATGCTCTGGCTCATTTCTTTGGTTTTGTTTTAGCTTTTTGTACTTTGAACAAACAAGGCTGTGGCGCCCACTTTCTGAGTTGGGAAGCTATATATATGAAATGCCCATGGAAACGTGTCTCAACTAGTCGGGCTCCTGTCCAGCTCTGCTTTCATTCACATTGAGTTTGGTTGTCACATAGTTAAGTTTTAATATTAGAGACAAGACCGTCCCAGCCAATTTTGCGTTCAAAAAGTCAAATGGTGCTCCCTCTCTTCTGAGCCCTGCCATGCACCCAAACAGTGGCTTTTCCCCACATATGGGGTATCGGTGTACTCCACAACAAATTTTGTGGACCATTTTCTCCTGATACCCTTGTAAAAATAAAAAAAAATGTCAATGTAAATTTTTGTGAAAAAAGTAAAATGTTCATTTTTTCCTTCCTCATTGCTTTAGTTCTCATGAAGCACCTGAAGGGTTAATAAACTTCTTGAATGTGGTTTTGCACACCTTGAGGGGTGCAGTTTTCAGAATGGCATCACTTTTCGGTATTTTCTGTTATATTGATCCCCCCAAACTCACTTCAAATGTGAGGTGGTTCCTAAAAAATTGTTTTGTAAATTTTGTTGGAAAAATTAGAAATCATTGGTCAACTTTTAACCCTTATAACGTCCTAACAAAAAAAAATTATGTTTCCAAAATTGTGCTGATGCAAAGTAGACATGTGGGAAATGTTATTTATTAACTATTTTGTGTGACACCACTCTCTGATTTAAGTGTACAAAAATTAAAAGCTTAAAAATTTCTAAATTTTCACAATTTTGCCAAAGTTATAGCGAAGATATTTTACCACTAAGATGAAGTACAATATAGTAACATAGTATTTAAGGTTAAATGTAGACTTTAAGTCCATCTAGTTCA